>CALNHX010010905.1:277-36354 GCA_940337035.1 Agriotes lineatus | reverse complement strand
CATGTTCACTGAGCTAGCGAAGTAAACAGAAACGCAAATTTCGAATGTTGAGGCGTACGAGACGTCTTATTCAAATTTAAAGTACCACTAAGCTTCACGTACTGCTACAACATCTATTTGCATTCATTATGTGAAGCCTAATTGCTATGGTTATATCGTTTTATTTTGGTGCAAAGGTATTTAAACCCATCGACTTTCTCAATTACCATGCCTTCTACAATTATTTCGTGTAGTCTTCTCTGAGGGTTCTCTCTTTGTAGTGTTACGAACTTTATCTATACTGTACTACTTTTAAGTCTCCTCTATTTTCCCGCTTGATTCAGACTTGCTAGTGCATTCTAAATATTTTTTAATTCCTCCCAACTTAGCGATATCATCTGCATGTGCCATTAATTGTAAGCTGAGCGTATAGATTGTAGTAGATCAATTAAGGTTTGTCTTTTGTATTATGTGTTCCAATGCTAAATTAGAGATCAGTGGAAATAATATATCTTCTTGTTTAACTGCTATTTTAACTTCGAAGGTGGGGCACTGTTTATTGTGAATTCTGTATACGAATCTTAATCAGCCTGACTGAGCAACTCTTCTGGAACTTTGAAATCTAATAGCGTTTCCGTACATATTTGCGGTTAATACTGTCATTTTGAAATGCTTATATTCTATTTCCAGGATTTTTCGAGGATCTGCCGCATGGTAACGATTTGGTTTTACCGAAATGTGTAAAAACACTAAGCAACTATAACATTTTATTATTTACTGAGGACGTCAACTCTATACGAATATGTTGTTTACACGTCATGAGGACAAACAACTAGTTTCGATATTGATAATAATAATTTAAAAATCAAGAGGTTGTAAATATAATCCATGAGAGTTACGTGAAAATATTTGGCATGATTCGCTTGGATTTCGAAAAATGATTTTTTTTGTAAGGGGCTGCATTTGCCAAAAATTTCTAAAAAAACTGAAATAACTCAAAAATGGCGCACTCTAGGCATATGATGTCTCATATAAAGTTATATTGGAATTTAGCCTACATCCGAAAAATTCAATAAAAATTGGAACATTCTATTTAAAATAGCGATGTTGGGGTCCATATTCACCTATTTTTTACAGTTTCTTTTATTGTTGAACGAGAATATCTTAAACAGTTGCAATATATTACAAATAATACAGCCAAGGCAAGAAGAAAAAATTTACCGTTTTAAAAAAATGCGGGTTTCATCACTAATTCCGGCCTTTTTACGGATCTTAGGTATGGTTTTCAATGCAATAGGCATTAGTCTGTGAATCGTAACGCAACTATAGCGATTTTCAGATCGCGTTAAACTGAGCATTTTATTAAAAAAAAGATTAATCGCAATTGCATATTTCCACCAGTTCAGAAAATTGCCGTCTTCTATCAAAATTATATTAGATGGCCTTTCAGTCGTTTCACTTTATAAAGATTTAAATCTTCCTTATATAGAACATTAAACACCTAGAGAAGTACAGAAATGTAAATTGCAATAAATCCTCATTTACCTACTTAGATTTACTGTACCTGGAAAACCAAATCTGGGTGATGCATCGCTTAGCTGACGGTAAATATTAATCTAAAAATACCTTGGTATAAACCATATTTTCTTGTTCTTTTGCATAAATGTTGATTTTTGCTTTATGACAAACTGCTGAACTAAATTATTTCTATAATTCATAGTAACATATTGCTAGTGCTTGCTCTGAATTGATGAAATAATTGTTAGGAGACAAACCTTAAATATGTAAAAAACAATATGGCGCAGGATGTCTACAAAAAAGAAATATCGACTGTACTAATTCTTTCATATTTAACCTTGACAATTAAAACTCGTGAATATTACATCAGCGTACTCCTGCAGCTTGGATAGTTATACGTATTTTTAATTTTCTTATTGATTTCTTACTCCCAACATTTTAGAATACAGATACAGGGACCGTCAGAAACATATTAAACATTTTAACGTGCAATATCCGCTAAGGTTTTTAACCATACGAATGTGATAAATATCATTATATTAAGTAGGATCAGGAGTTTTGTTATAATGTTGAAGTAATGTCAAAATACGTTTTAATATGCAAGAGCGAGCTTATTATGTTGAGTTATTTATTAGGACCCAATCAATAATAACTGTGCAATGTGCTTTCAGAAGACAATTCAACAGGTCGCAGGATGTTCCATTGTACTTGACAATAAGACGATGGGTTCAGAAGTTTAGAGAATTCCGTTCAGTTTGTTATAAAAAGCAACAGGAAGCTCCACGAAATTAACGGTCTTAAGCAAGATATACCAGAAAAAGTTATGCAACATTTTGTTCGACGTATTAATGAATGTTCTGAAGAGAAAGGTGGACATCTCCGGCACTCGACATTTAAATAAATAAACTCCCAAGTTTTGTGAACATACTCATGTTTTTGTTCTTTTGTTATTACACTGTATAAAGAAAAAATTTTTAAATAAAATGTTTAATATGTTTCTGCCGGCCCCTGTATAATAGTCTTTAGTTAAATTAATTTAAAGCCACAGAAACCAAGCTTGAGCGCTGCAGAATAACTCAAATTATCATGCTGCCTTCACATCTACGACGCTCCTACACAAAGGTGGCAAAAGATATAAATTATATTAAACAATATTTGACTTGACCAATATCTATACAAGAGCATCGCAAATGCAGCAGGCAAAAAATAAATAAACTATGGGAGCCAAAGGTAAGACATACATGTATAGTAATAAACAACAATTAAGCAATATTACTAGCTGTGGAATTCGGACAGGTAAGTATAAAAATCCAACATCGTACTCAGGGCCCATTTTTGAATTTTGATTTTAAAGGAAGTAATACTTCTACAAAGATTTATTTTAGTAGAAATAATGTTAAACAATTTAATACTCAACTGAAATTGTTTTGAGAAGCAGATTTAGACTGTTTGGGAAGCTGAAGCAGCCTTACCTCTCGTCAAATAATTATAAGGAAATTTATCAAAAGTCAGCTGTAATTTAAAAGAAAATGTAGCCAGTGTAGTTATGTAGAGCTGTTTTATAGGAAGGATATTTGCTTCCTGAAATAGTAAATCAGAAGGATAACGATTTGGTTTTGAGAATATTAATTTTTGTAAGACCTCTAAAGGAATTAAGTGACAGTTTGCACCACCACACCAACCAATTATTTCAGTCATAAAAACAAACTGCACTAAGGCAAAATAGATAGTAGTTTTTCTAACATTAATAACATTTTCTTGGATATGTTTCGTCGATTTCAATTGTGGATCTATATAAATTCCTAGATATTTAATGTAGGGAACAGAAAAAAATTAATTATTACAACAACAGTTGACTTTATTCGTTTTTTAACATTCTACTGAATGTACTCAAGTAGGTTCAAGGGTATGGGTGTTAATTGCCTTAAAGCACAAAATATACATTTAGTTTTTGTTAAGTTTAAGGATAAAAAATCAATACTTCATTTTTACATTATCAAAGCCATGCCTTCTTCAACCTTCCGCACTATATCAGTACAGTTCGATGCCTCAAACAAACAGTAGTATCGTTATTAAATGGGAAGAGCTTTCCATCAATTTTCATCTTAGCAAGATCATTTATGTAGACTAAGAATAAGATTGGACCCATAACAGTATCTTGAGAAACACCTATTTTTACATTGGTGCCAACATTATTACGAAACCCATATTGATTGTCAGCCAAAACTTTAAATTTCTCAAAAAACCACGTGAACCTAATCTTAATAAATTTTTCAATTATTTTACTGATGCTACATGTTAGCGATGTGGGTCTGTAGTTACTTACTAATTTTTAATTTCTCGATTTAAATACAGGTATATGACACATTTCTTAAAAATAGCAGCAAACTTACCATTCAGAAAACATAAATTTACAATATGAACTAGAGGCTTTAAAAAATGAGGAGCTATTTTCTTTAGACACATATTGGATATACGTACTGTAATCGGAACGTTTGCGGACGACACAGCAATACTAGCCACAAGTGAAGATCCAGTCACTGCCACACAACAACTACAGGATCATATAAATCTGCTGCAAAAATGGCTTAACCTGTGGAGAATCAGGGTAAATGAGAACAAATCTACGCATGTGACCTTCACATTAAGAAGACAACAGTGTCCCCCTATCTTCCTCAATGAGATCGAAATACCACATGCTACAGAAGTTCGATATCTGGGACTGCATCTAGATACCAAACTGACGTGGAAGAACCACATTAGAAAGAAGAGAAAAGAAATGGACTTGAAGACTAAAAAAATGAGCTGGTTAATTGGAAGAAAATCTCCTCTCTCCCTGGAAAACAAGATCCTAATCTACAAAATAGTAATCAAACCTATTTGGACATATGGACTAGAACTGTGGGGCTGTTCCAGTATGTCCAATTTAAAAATTATTCAAACGTTCCAGTCTAAAATCCTCAGACAAATGTTAGACGCACCATGGTACGTAAATAATCAAACAATACATAATGATCTGAAAATTCCATTAGTGAAAGAAGAGATTCACCAGCGAGCAGTAAAGCATCATGACCGCCTAGAAGCACACACCAACCCATCTATAAAAATCTTGCTAGAAACACCAGCTTTCAAAAGGCTAAAGAAGAAATGGCCACGGGACCTGCTAGTTAATTGAAGTTCCTAGGGTAATGCCAGTGGGCCGACCCCTTCACGTCACTTCGCCATCAGATCAGCTCATAGAATGTACATGTATTATATTGCTTATATATACAGGGTGTATACGAATTCGACCGACAAACTTTGAGGGTGTATTTACTGCCTAAAGATGTACCTAAATTGCTCGTATGCTTATAACCAATCTCCTTTCATTTCAAAGTTAGAACCTCTTTTCTGACTTTTCTTTTAATCTAACATTGAAATCGTCGAATGAAATTTTACTCAAATATCGAACTATACTAATTAATTAATGACATTAGGTACATATGAAACATGACATTTAATTAATCAGACTACCAGTAGAAATAAAATATTCAAGTTTGGAGATTTGAATGCGTGTAATGTGTAGGAACACTAATTGTTAATGGTTTTTGGAAGTCCAGAATTCTTTAAAGAAGATAGCAAGGCCATAGCTGATAATAAATTTTATTCTTAATATTCAAGCTAATGGATTTCTTATAATTTTTATTTTATTTAATAAAATAAATCTTGAAAAATTCATAGTGTCTTTTCGAAGTGTTTTGACCTGTGCAGAGTTTATCTTGCAGATAAGGATCAAGATTGTCTAATCTTTTAGGCTGTATTTAGTGAGAGAAATATGCACCCAAAGTTTGTCGGTCGAATTCATATACACCCTGTATATACATAGTTCTGATTGTTGATACAAATTACCAAATAATAAAAAAAAATATTGGATATACCATCAATACCGGGTGAACAGTGTTGGTTATTGACAAGTTAATGTAATTTTGTATTTCAGCCTCGGTAACAGGATATAAGTAAACGGTATTCTGATTATATAAATCCTGAAAGTTGTGATTAATGTCAGCTGAAATGTTATCGGCCATGTCAATTCCAACACACTGAAAATACTTGTTGAAGTGAACTGTTATCTTTGTTATCTGCTAGTTGAATATTATCTTCGTTAACAATGCATTCTATTTCTTTATCGGTGTTGATATTGTAAGAGTTAGTAGCTTCTCTAACAACTTGCCATATCTTTCTAAGATTTTCTTGAGAAGCGTCTAATTTATGTTTAAGATAATAATGTTTAGTTATTCTTATTAAATTTGTTAAATAATTGCAATAATTTTTGTACAGTTTAACAAGTACCTGATCATCTGATTTTTTAAGGCTTGCCACTTGACTTATCTCTCATTCTTATTGACTGCAAAATTTCTTTTGTCATCCAGGATTTAATCTTTCTTTGTTTAGAAGCGATCTTAAGTTTTATTGAGCAGTTGATATATATCTTTAAGTTTATTAAAAAAAAGTGACGCTGCCAAGTCGGTATCATTTAAATTTAATACATCATTCCAGGATTCATGATCTAAATTCTGTAACAACTCGGTGTAATCTATTGAACTTTTAAAGTTATTGATCAATTCATTATTTATAGAAGAACGACTAAGAGCATTCTTGGGTAAAATTGATAAAACTATATGATAATAATCTGTTATTGCCGGTTCAATAAACTATCGGTACAGCATCATCAACATATCTATTATCAAATTTAACAAAAAATGATCATTGCAAGAAGAAGATGAGGCAGTAACTCTTGTAAACTTAGATAGAAAAGTAAGATGGCCTAATTCACTCAACAAATTTAAATATTCGTTACCAACGTAATCACAATTGAGAATGTCAACATTAACATCGTCTGCAAAAATCTCCACTTTTTGGGAACTATAATTTTGAAGTGTAGTTCTAAGATCTCGAACAAACCCAACACGAGGGTGGTTGATAAACAGCAGTGAAGCCTAAAGTTACATTATTATGAGAAAAAATTAATCGAATAAAACTTAATCCAGAATCAGTATGAATCAGCTGAGGGTTATGCTGCAAACTGTTTTGATATAAATAACAATTTCATCATTCTGATTAAAACAGCCGTAGCTGTAATAGATGTTATAATTTTCTATTTTGTATTTATCTATTTCATTGTGTATCTTTCATGTTTCACTGAGTAAAATTTTGTCAAAACGAGTATGGAGGGATTCAAGTAATACAAAAAATTCATCAAAATTCTTGTTAAGGTTTCGGATATTCAAGTGTAAAAGCGAAATAGGTTTAATATACTTACCCTGAACATTTCCGAAATCATCAATATTACATACTAAAGTTTCCTTTTTACGAAAAAAAGGTCTATATTACTATCCCCTTTAACTATTAGCTAATCAGCAAGAAAAATATGTATATTGTGTTAAAACAAACAAGACTTCAATTAAACTTAAAAAGAAAATTAAATTTAAAAATTTTGAGATAAGGTCGTAGCTGACGACAAATTTACAGCACAGCAAATGTCGCACATTTTATTTTACCGTATCCTCGATATCAGCTGGTGCAACTTACAACATTTACAACCTTATAAACGATATTATTTGCACATTTAACATTGACAATACCGTTGGTTGACCACACATTTTAAATCCGTATTTATTTATCGCTGCCTTCATAATTCGATTCCCGGTAAAAGTAAGATCTTCCTTAATTAACAGATTTGTACTTTTAAGCTTATATTTATTACGAAAGATTTCATTACGTAGGTTACGCTAATTACGTGACTAGAAACGCTTACTAGCTTAGAGATAAGATTAGAACCCGCTAGATTTGTACTCTGTTCCTAGAACCTTATGATAACGCCTGTGGGAACGGAAACTACCTTGCATTTCTTTAGGATAAGAGTTTTCCTTAGTGTTAAGATGCTTCTTGCATTCAGTTCTGTTTCGACACTCAGGTTAGCCTGTCCTGAATCAAGTGTGTGGAGCAGAGCTCCGACGTCTGTAAAGTGTTTAGTGTTTTAAGTATAAATAAATGCTTTTTAAAAACACTAATCGTCGTTAAATAAACTTAACTGGCGCAGTCTTTCGGATATTTGCAACGGTCTCAAGAGTTTTCGACCATTAAAACCAATTTTGCACCGTGGGTTTCAACCCTTAATTGCAAGATCCCTGCCTCCGAAGATCTACAACCGCACCTGTACCCTCGAGCCGACCATAGGACAAGCATCGCCGAAGCGTCGAGCCCGCTGGTTGCAGTTTTCAAGCCGATCATCGCGATCAATCCAGTTCATTGGGAACAACCCTGTCTATTGCAGACATCCAGTTCATTGGGAACAACTCCGTCTAACGAAGACAACTAGATCCACCGAGATCGACAACTAGATCCACCGAGATCAACAACTAGATCCATCGAGATCAACAAGAATGAATAAGTAAGAAAAATTACATATATTATTTTGTGACAAGTGAATTTAAACTAATATTTTAAACAACTACTAACATAGCTTTACAATTTTTAATTATAAGCTCAGGTGGTTGCAAACGAGATGAGGTACTGGCGTACACGATAGGTGTACTTAATAATCGCCAACCGACTTTGCAATCATGCGTAGGTACCCTGAATTCAATTAGGAACCCCTAATCTTAAGCACTGTTTACTAACATAAACGAATTTTTAAAAATTATAGTGTTAATGATCAATACAGACACATCGTCTGAAAGCGAATCTGAAAGTGAATTCGAAAGTATAACTCGAAGTAATAACTTAACTCAAAATAATCTAACCCAAAATAGAATAACTTTAAGACCACCCCGTCTAATACCAAATTTAACAATGGCAAATCAGAATCAAAATTTAAATCAAGCTGGCGGACCAGCACCAGCCTTTAATGGATACCCTTTAGGTTTCCATATGAGTATGCTAAATGAAATTCCAACATTTCACGGCAACCCCGCCGAACTTTGCGAATACATCCGCGCTGTAGAGGACATATTCAATCAATTTTGGCAACCAGATGTCAATGCCTATATCAATAAATTACTTTTATCTGCTGCTCGCAACCGTTTAAAAGGGCAAGCCTTAGAAATTGTGACAGGACACACGTATATTTCATGGTTAGAACTGAAACAAGTTTTAATAAATAATTTCGGTGACCAACGTTCCGAATTAAATATTCAAATGGATCTTTCCAGACTTAGACAAAATCAAAAGGAAACCCCTATCGACTTTTTCAATAAAATTAGATCCCTTTTAGCCATCCTAAATTCAAAAATATCTTTAGGAAATGAAATTCAAGAAATCAAAGATCATAAACTGCAAACTTCAAAGAGTTTAGCTTTAAAAGTTTTCATAAGTGGTTTATTAGAACCTCTTGGCAGCTTCATAAGAAGTCGTGCACCAAATTCTTTAGAACAAGCACTAACATTTGTAAAAGATGAACTAGACATTCGTTATTTTCAAGGAAAGAATTTCTCTTTTACTAATAATACTAGTCAAACACAAAACAAATTTACTCCACAAAATCAATCTAAAACACCATTCAAGACTCAATATTATCCGAATCATTCACAAAACTATCAAAAGCCACCACAATTTCAACCAAACCCTAGATTTCAAACCAATCAAAATCCATTTCCAAATTTTAGATTTCCAACTTATCAAAAATCTAACGTGATACATACACAAAATGCATTTGCACCAAAGCCAAATTTTAAGCCTACCTTTAAACCCGTACCTATGGAAACTAGTACCATTCAAAAACGCCCAGCTTCACAACAGTTAGGCATCCAAAATAAAAATTATAAACCCGATTTTAGACCAAATAACTACATTCGACAATCCAATCAACCGAGAAACTTCCATTCCGAAGAATTATTTAACAAACATGTCGCTAATCAATCGCAATATGAACCCGAATATGACCAACAACCTTACTATAATGAAGAAATTCCCGAAAACTTTGAAATAACAGAAGACAATAATTGCCACACTTACTTCAACGAATTAGACCCAACCACAGACTTTTTCTGTTTACCCGAATCAGATTCAGACATCGAAGAAGACCCCGACGAAGCCGTAAATTTTCGTCAAATGCCTCGGTAGAAACTTTTTCATTAAACCCAAAATCAAATTTACCCTATATCATTATACCTCAAACTGGCGATAAATTACTAATCGATACTGGCAGTTCACGTACTATTCTTTCACCAAAATTTGTACACACATATTACCCCGACTCAATTTACGAACATCCTTTCGAAATTTCTACTTCTCATGGAACTACTTATCACAATTTGGTAGCAGAAGTACCTATTCAAAATTTATTTTCAGAAGATGGAACACATCTTTGCTATTTGTTCGATTTTCACGAAGAATATGTAGGACTAATAGGCACAGACCTCCTAGCTAACCTCCCTGCAAACATCGACTATCGATGGATGCATATTCAAACTGAAAAGACAACCGTACCATTCTACTACAACCATTCCAAATTAAAACAAGAAGAACAAAAACGCAATCAATGCAATTTTTCCAAAATTAAACCCTCTAAGGACATTTTAAGACACATTACGTTACCACCGCGAACAGAACAATTTGTTACTTTACCCGCAGTAGGAAAAAATGGATATAAATTAGCTCCTAAATTAAATTTTACCAAAAATATAATAATGCCTTCAGCAATGGTTACATTAAAAAATAACTGGTTCCAAACAAGTTTAATAAACACATCAGATACATCCCAAACATTAATTATATCACAACCTCTCATTTTAGAAGATTACACTCCTGTAAAGGAAAAAATTCAAATAAACAGTCATTTTAATTCAAACCCTCGTCAGAAACAAATACTTCTTCAAAATTTAGAAAATAATTTAAGATTAGATCATTTAAATCCAGAAGAAAGAACTCTATTAACAAATCTTTGTTTAGATTATAAAGAAATATTTTATACCCCCGAGATTCCTCTATCGACTACAAATTTAACTAAGCACCGCATACGAACGAAAACAGACACCCCGATTTTCACTAAAACATACCGATATCCACATATACACCGACAAGAAGTCAAGCAACAAATTGATAAAATGCTAAAAGAAGATATAATCGAACCTAGCGAATCACCATATAATTTTCCAATTTGGGTAGTCCCAAAGAAACGTGATGCCTCAGGCAAGCAAAAATGGAGAATCGTTATCGATTATAGAAAACTTAACGAACAGACCATCGACGATAAATTTCCCTTACCCCGAATAGAGACAATTTTAGACAATTTAGGCAGAGCAAACTATTTTACAACTCTCGACTTAGCCTCCGGTTTCCACCAAATTGAAATGGATCCCCGAGATAGAGAAAAAACAGCCTTTTCAACAGAGGATGGAAAATTTCAATTCAAAAGAATGGCTTTTGGTTTGAAAAACGCTCCAAGCAGTTTTCAAAGAGCCATAAATACCGCTTTAACAGGTTTAACACCAAATCAATGTTTAGTATATCTCGACGACATTATTGTTTATTCGACTTCATTACAACAACATATCGAGCGACTCAAAAACGTATTTCAAAAATGTAAGGACACCAATCTAAAAATTCAACTCGACAAATCTGAATTTCTTCAGAAAAATGTAAAATATTTAGGCCATATAATAACACCTGACGGAATAAAACCAGATCCCTCTAAAATAGAAGTCATTAAAAATTTCCCATTACCTAACACTAGAACAGAAATCAAATCATTTTTAGGACTTTTTGGATACTATAGAAAATTTATAAAAGACTTTGCAAAAATCACTAAATTCCTCACTTATTGCTTAAAGAAAGACAACAAAATTATTCATACCCAAAATTTTAAAGATTCTTTCGACTATTGTAAAAACCTTTTAATCAACGAACCAATTTTACAATACCCAAATTTTAACAAGCCGTTTGAACTCACTACTGACGCCTCAAAATATGCTCTTGGTGCAGTTCTTTCACAAGATGGTAAACCCATTAGTTACGCTTCACGTACATTAAACGATACTGAACAAAAATACAGTACCATAGAACGCGAATTATTAGCCATTATATGGGCTACAAAACACTTCCGACCTTATTTATTTGGAACTAAATTCACACTTTTCACGGATCATAGACCTCTAGTTTGGCTCCGCAATCTTAAAGAACCAAATTCAAAACTTACCAGATGGGCCTTAAAACTAGAAGAATTTAACTTTGACATTAAGTATTTACCTGGAAAAACAAATAAAGTAGCAGACGCTCTTTCCCGAATTCAAATTCATCCCTTAAGCATCGACGATAATATATTTGAAGACATCCACAAAATTTTAAACGACTCTGACCGATTAGACACACCCGAAACCTTACCAGATAATTTTAGCATAATTCCCAATCGTGCAGAAACACCAAACTTATCAGATTTATTCGATACACCGATTATTAGAACACCATCAAATAATGAAAACGAATCCTTAGTAGACACAGTACACACCCAATTAAGTTCAGCACCCGTAATAGATATTTGCGACAAACCTTTGCAACATTTTAGTAAACAAATAGAATTTATTGAAGCCAATCTGTCTAGACAAATTCAAATCACCAAATTTGACGGAAACATTCATTATTCAGTTTTCGTGAACTCTAATAATAAAAATTCAAAATTTAACGAGTTACTAATAGAACACTGTCAACCCAAAATTCATTATTATTGCTATTTCTCTAACGATAAATTATACCAAGAATTTTCTCAATATATCAATTCAATCACAAATGAAAACACCCCCAAATTCCACAGATGTACGACACAAGTTACATACATAATTAAACCTGAAGAACGTCACAACCAAATTATTAATTATCACCATGGTAAAACGAATCACAGAGGAATATCCGAAACAATAGAACACCTACAAAGAAAATATTTTTGGAAAGGTATGAGCAACGACATTAAAAATTTTATTAACAATTGTCAAATCTGTAGAACACAAAAATATAACAGAAATCCCATAAAGCAACCCCTTCAATTAACTCCAACTTTTAATCGACCATTTCATACAATTCATATGGATATATTTCAAATAAAAGGAATTAAATATTTAACGTTAATAGACGCTTTTTCCAAATTCGCTCAAGCCTATCAATTACGATCCAGTAACATGATCGATGTGACAGATCGACTATTCTTTTTCATTACAACCTTTACGGCCCCTAACACATTGATAACAGATAATGAATTTAATAAACAACCTTTTCTAAGCTTTTTACAAGTACACAAAATTCAATTGCATACAACAACACCTTATCATCACGAATCAAATTCCCCAGTAGAACGTTTTCATTCGACATTAATAGAACACTATAGACTTTTAGGAGAAATGCCCGAACACAAGAAAATACAATATTGTGTAATGGCTTACAACCATACTATCCATTCAAATCTAAAATTATCACCTTTCGAAATAGTATTTGGACATACCGACAACAAAAACCCTTTTGACCTAGACTATGAAAAATCATTTTTCGAAAATTATGTAGTAAATCAGAGAGAAAAAATGAAACATCTTTACGACGCTCTTCAAAATAAACAAAACTCTACAAAAGAAGCACGAAACGACAAAAAAATACCAGAAAGATAAAATCTTCACGTTCATTTTCGAAATTCCGCTAATTCAAACATTTTCAGAATATCAATTAATTAAATTGATTCCTTTCCCGGCATACAACACGAATAACAAATTTCAAATGATAATCCCTTCCTACAACACTTTACTATTTAATCCTGATTTTAGTGTACCTATCGATATTAATCAATGTCAACAAACTTCAATAAATAACTACTTCTGTTCTCGAGATAATCATTTCAGTATCCCAAATTCGAAATTGTGTGAAACACAATTGTTGTCCTTTCACGACAATCAAACTTGTCGACCATATATTTTCAATTTAACCACAAATAAAATCTTGCAGATAGATTCAGCTACGTGGCTTATTAGTTCGCCCATTAAAACAATTTTAGATATTCAATGCAATCAGGTTATTGCAAAGAGAGAAATTACAGGATCAAATTTAATACATCTAACTCCTGACTGTTCAGTTCTAATAAATCACGACGAAATACTGTTCACCATGAAATCTACGTCCACAAAACAGATTATTTTACAATTGCCCAGTATAAGTAAATTGCGAATAGATGAATCAAAACTAATCAATATTTCAAAATTGACCTATCCCCTATTAACACACAAGAGTTAGTCAATAATCAATTAAAACTGACAAACCATAAGGATAAGTTGATAAACAACAATATCCATTTTGTAAATAAACTAAGTTTAATTTCGCTCATTATTATTATATTATTAATCACTATGTTCGTAATCATTATATTATATCTATATTGTAAACGTGACTCTTTCAAATCAAAACTAATAAAACTATTGCGAAAATCGCAGAATGAAGCCATCGTATTAAACGATACTCAAAATTCCTTACTTCAATGTCAAAATATAACTTAAATACAGCTTCACGGTATTTAAGATTCTCAGATGGGAGGAGTTACGTGACTAGAAACGCTTACTAGCTTAGAGATAAGATTAGAACCCGCTAGATCTGTACTCTGTTCCTAGAACTTTATGATAACGCCTGTGGGAACGGAAACTAGCTTGCATTTCTTTAGGATAAGAGTTTTCCTTAGTGTTAAGATGCTTCTTGCATTCAGTTCTGTTTCGACACTCAGGTTAGCCTGTCCTGAATCAAGTGTGTGGAGCAGAGCTCCGACGTCTGTAAAGTGTTTAGTGTTTTAAGTATAAATAAATGCTTTTTAAAAACACTAATCGTCGTTAAATAAACTTAACTCAGATACATTATAAAGTTCTTTATCTACGACCACTACTAAAAGTAGGCCTTTTAGCACTAGCTTGTTTCACTAAAAGTGACGTTTTATAGTTTAGCGTGGTTAAAGAGATCAGCTGTTTACTTTAAGCGCATCTGTGGTATTAAGTGAAGTGAGGTTATAAAACTACAATTTCGAACTGGGAGTGAAGTTGTAAAGTTATTTTAGTTACTTCTTGCGTTACAGATAAAGTGTTTTTGAAACAATTAAAGCGTTATGTAATGAATACAGGCAGATGTAGAGTATTAATAATTACCCTTCGAAAACTGACCTTGACAGTACTGGCTTCGCAAACATTCGCCCGCGCGCCAAGGCCTACTCCCTTCCCACCATATCCCAGACATATTCAATGGGCGATAAATATAGGGATTTAGCTGGCCAGGGGAGAAAGTTGATGCTTATAATTATAACTCTTATTATTATGTGGTTTTTTAATCAAAACTTAATCAATTATCTAAACAATATATTAAAAAGATCAAAGTAATTCTTGCATTTTAAATGGGTGCAACGTTTTTTTTAAACTGAGTATATTTAGTAGCAGTAATTTTTATAAAATTTAAAATCATTTGATGTAATTTTACTTGGAATTGGTCATTATAATGAGAGTAAAACTATACATGAAACTCATAGCCCCTTAATCAAGATTTAAAACTTATTGAGCGATATTAAAGTCATTTAAATAGATTGAAATTAACTTTAAAATCTTTTTAATATGATGAAAGTCGTGCTGATAAAGATTTTAAAACATTTTAACGAGATTTGATGTCATTTTAGTTGAGCATATACATATACAAAGTCATTTCAACAAAAGTAAAAGTTTTTCTTAGCAACATCATATGTATTGAATGAGATTGGAAATCGTTGAAATGAAATTTACAGTCGCTTAAATAAGAATTTACGTAATTTAATAGCATTTTAATTATATTTAAAGTCATTCTGACGAGAATAACAGTTTTTGTTAACGATATCATAAGTCATTTTAACGATATTAGAAATATAAATATTACATTGTTTAGGCCAACTTAAAATGTTCTTTAATTTTAACGAGATCGTTTTAAATAGATGTAAATTCATTAAAATAAGAGAAAAGGTCTTTCTTAACAACATTATAATTTTTTTAGTGATATTGGCAATTGTATAAATAAGAGTTACAATGACTTAAACAAAGTTTAAAACTGCATTAACACTACAAAACTCGTTTAAACGGAATTAAAAACTTTTAAATTGCATAAAGTTGTCGTTAGAACGATATTGTCTCTTATAAGTTTTCAAGAGGAAGCCTTGATTGAATGTGACTCAACGATAATACAAAAGGAAACCCAGAGTTTAGGTTATAGAGTAACAGTAAAATAGTAACAATATTAATTTGAAAAGTATTAAACCAGCATACAGCCAAATTCAATTTTAGTTTTACTGCTAGCCACAGAATACTCAAGAAGCAACCAATAAATGTTTGTAATAATGGGAAGCCGATAATAAGTAGCCTTACTGCTCTAGAACAACGATGACATTCATAATAGTAATTTACGATACAAGTGCGTAAAGCTAGTCTTTAGTCACGAGTGGGGCAAAGTTAAAACGCAAGTGAGCGAGCGATTTAAGCCCCGCGAGTAACTAAAGATGCTTTACGCATGTGTATCGTACAATATTTTATCTGCCATAAAATCTAGAAAACACGGTAAATATAAATTTTTTTTTAATGTAAATTAGGATTACTAGCTACCGGTCGTAATTTTGTGTGGTTAAAATTTTTAAAACACGTTGATAATGACGACGTAAACTATTGAAAACATGTCGTTTTACAAACTTAAAACTATCAACTAAAAGCCTATGTCACACACTGTCGTAGATAAAGGTTATATTTGCAATCACAGTTGATTAGGATGATACGTCGTAAGTGAGTGCAACTATTGCTCAGTAACAGGGTAGTTATACTCTGCAAAAGGTCGAGTAGTTTTCATTTTTTAGATATATTTACGAGATCAGGGTTCTAACGAAAATTCCAAGTTTTCCAACTTCTTTATCTGTCGATAGCGCCGCCATCTTCATAAAATAGTGCTCAAAACAGAATTTCGGCATTATTTCCTTACCAGTGCGTTCTAATATCGAAATAGTTATGATAAATATTAAAGAAGACATAATTTCCTACAACTTTTGTATGAAATTTTTTTAATAATAAAAATATGTGTGTAAATTTATTGCTACATTTCCACTCGTCATTTTCTTGAACCCCATTCCTAAAATGTAGTTCTTTAAGCAAATCTTGTTTTGTGTCAACAAATTGTATAAAAATACTTTGGAAGGTGCCAAATTGGGAGATGAATGAATTGAGTTAGTTTAAGAGAATAATTTTCTTTATCATATCTGCCCTTATCCAACATTTATTATGGTCTGAACTACATTCTAAATCGTAAGACGTTTTCCGTGTTGTTCAACTGGAACAGATTCAAAATACGAAAAAAAGTCGGTCAAATGAAGATGTTAAAAAATGTTTAAGCTTACAAACTAAAACTTTTGTGGCAGCCTGAGGTACCGACCTGACACGTTAAGGGTTCACGTGCACTTTTTTCATTAATAGAAAAGAATACACCAAACTCCAAATTCGTTGTTAGTATGCCACTGTATCCTGTTATTATATCCAAACCAGGTTAACAAGTTAATATCAGTTTGTCAAAAATTATTACCAATATGAAGCTTAGAAATTACTAGTTTCTAATATAAGTTCTGTTTTTGCCGCCCGCAAAGCTACAATGGTTCTGCTGTAAATATAGTATGATCAAAAATTATTTTCATCTAGTGTGGCTATAGAATAGTACCCACTTTATGAATGCAACTATTAAGTCACTTAAAAATCAAATGTCAAGTTTGACATTTAAGTATAAAATTAGTTGCATTCATAAATTAGAAACTATTCCATGGCCGTATTAGATAAAAATAATTTGTTATCATACTTTACATTTAATAGCTATTTAAGTAACAAGTAATGTAAGGACCTATTAACATTTGGGATAGGCAAGTACTACAAGCCAAGGCGAAGCCGCGGCTTGTTGCCTGCCGAAAATGTTAATAGGCGATACATTCCCAGTTATCTTATTACAAATATAATCGCCGACTTACAAGTTTTGTTACTAAGGCTGTATGTATCACTGACTTATATGATCGACAGAGGGAGAAAATAATTATATAACTACGATTCTCTACGGCAACAATCAAGTCATAATATCTAACAAAAGTAGTAGATGAAATACAAAAAACTGTGCATGAACTGAAAAAAATAAGATTTGAATACAACATAAAAATATCAAATGAAAAAGAAAAACCATGGCATTTTTAGAAGACCCAGATCGTTCAAAAATAATAATTAACGGAAAAGGCATAGAACAGTCAAATATGTTCAATACGTTGCAAAATCTCTCATCATGGACAAATAGATATTCAACACAACTTTTCAATTATACGAACGGCACAATCAAAACAAGGTATACGCAGAGAAAGATTAACGATGTTTTATAAAACGTTAGTGATCCCCACGTCTATATCGAGTGATAAATAAATTTTATATATACAGTATGATTCAATATAAAGTATCCCGAAACTGAAAGTTATATCTAACAATTGAATAAATAATGATATATCTACAAAACTATTAATGATGCACAGTTTATATACGAGTATTCATGCGTTTAATATGTTTTTCTTTAATAGCAATACATTTTCTATAGCGTCCTTAATATTTTTTAAACATTGCTATAGAAGCTAGCGCAACATTCCACTCTTTTGCGTTCATTAGCTACCCTTAGCTCACTAGTCACCTCGATACAATAGAAGTAAGCTCCTAAATACTTTGAACTTTGTTGTATAGTTGGTCTACTTAAATACTATTTTTATTATGGGACAAGTGGTTGAAATTTTATCAGCCACGAGTTGCATATACTATTTTTTCTACGATTTTTCACTCATTTTAACAAATTAATGCACTTTAGAAAAAAGTAAACATAAAGTGACATTTCTCTTGTCACCAATTGAATGTCAAACAGTTTGAAATCCCGGTAGTCCGATCATTTCAATCTCTAGTGGTTGAAATGCAATTTCAACCACCGGAATCAATGTCAAAATGACTGATTTCAATGTCATGAGTAGAAAAAAGTCATTTTGCAATTCTCCGTTGACTTTTCTGAGAACACTTCAAAGTTTTGTCAAAAATCCTACCCACATTTTTATTGTTCCTAGAAGTTCTCGTTTTAGAACTACTTTTTCGCTGGGTAAATATGGAACCATTATTTCTAAATTTATTCACAAGTAATAATATGCTGCGATTTCTTGGGGATCGTGTGTTAGGGAATTTTCAGACCTGGCTAAAACCAACTGTAAACTTGCTCCACTGTTTCACTTAACTCCGTATGAGCAGAAATAGAACTTAACAATACAAGGATTTTTCTTGATTGTTCAAAATCTTGGTAGATATACAGGGTATTCCGATTGCTTTTCACCGTGTATTAATTAATTGTGTTTCACTGTTTGTAATTTGTAATTTGTGACTGAGAATTAACCCATCCCTGTCTAGCACAGTCCAAAATGTCCGGGTTTAGTAAAAATAAATTTAGGTATTTGCATGTTAATACTAGTCAAAATCAAAATGTCTAAAAAGCGGGCCCTAAAGTATCTGCAAGTGTTGATTCACAAAGTTGTTAAAGAATTTTAAAGGCATACTATGGTTCGAAAAAAGTTACTAAAGGCATGTGTGGTTTTATTTCGGTATGCAGTTACAGTCTTCAGCATGAAATGAGAGTGCTTGGGCTTGCAGTAGGCAGGTAATGCGTTCGTGACCCTTATTCGGACATTAGTAACATAAAACGCTCTCCGGCCATCATACTAACATATTTGGTGATCGTGACACCTAGAAAGGGCATTCTTTCTACTAACTGAACGGGATAAGCCCGTCACCTTCTTGGGTGACGGCAGCATATATTAAGAGGAAGAAGAAGAAGCATATAATGGGGATCGCTTAGTTAATTATTTCAGTTACTACTGTGCCTTGCCTCATTGCTTGCCTCGGATATTGTTTCAGCTAACAATTGCAGGCATCGTCCATAAAAAAACATTTTTTCGGCGAAATCGGAAAGGAATCTCTACTCTTTTGTAAGATTTTGTGGTAGGCAACCCAACGTACAGATATATTATAAAACTTTTTGGTTCAGTCAATTTAAGAGGTTTTGTCTTTTTTTGCTGTAGCGGTTTTCTTGCGAACGTAAGTATTTAATGTATAGTATAATCAAAAATTATTTTCATTTAGCATGACTATGGAATAGTTCCTAATTTGTGAAAGCAACTATAATTCACTTAAAAATCAAAACAAAAGTTTGACATTTAAGTATAAGCGTAGTTGAATTCATAAATTAGAAGCTATTCCATAGCCATACTAGATGAAAATAATTTTTGATAATACTTTATAATCATGAAGTGCTAACTGCTAAATGTTTATATCTTAATTAATTACGCATATGTGTATGCGCGTAGCCACTCTTCACGATCCCGGTGAGGACAGGTTACTACAGCGATGCGACCTTGCATACGCAAGCCTTGATTCTCCCTCAACCCTCCTCCACAGAGGGAGAACCATTTAACCCACTTATGCTTATGCCCCGCTCCTTTCCCCCCTACCAACCCGCAATGACAAGCGTGGTAGGTGTATGGTCAAAATCTGCTAATATGCTTACACAAAATTCACGACGGCCCTCAGTCCTCGGCGGCTCCAAGCTATCTGTCCACGGTAGCGGTCAGAACCGAATTGGAGCAGAGGGTGCTAAGAATTCCCGGTTAAGAACAGGCTACCAACAACAACAAAAACGAAAGCTGCAAATCGGAACCTATAATGCGAGAACATTCCTATCAGAGGACAAGATGATGGAAATGAAAGAAGAACTAGAAAAGGTCAACTGGGATATTATTGGTCTCTCGGAGATTAGGCGAAGGGGAGAACAAGAAATTATTCTGGAATCTGGCAACCTATTCCACTACGGCTATGTGTCCGAAGAGGGCGTTGGATTTATTGTATAAAATATAAAAGAAATAAAAAGTAATGGTCCAAGAGTCATGTATCTAATACTGAAACTAAACGCCCAATATTGCCTTAAGATTATCCAAGCATATGCTCCAAATTGAAATCGGAGAATGAAGACGTCGAAACATTCTACGACAACGTTAAGTCTTACAAGAACCACGGATATGGCCCGAGAAACGAAAAAGGAAGTAGATTAAACTATCTACACCAGGAACGCCTCTATGCTATAAATTTTTTGACAAAAAAATCTCAAAACAAATGGACTTAGATAAGTCCTGATGGCAAGACTAGGAATGAAATAGATTTTGTAATTACCAACCTAAAATAAATCATTCAGAATGTTTTAGTGCTTAATAAATTTTCAATCGGAAGCGACCACAGAATGGTAAGTGCAAAAGTAGTTATGAACATCAAAAAAGAAAGAAGAAAACAGATGGTGCAAAATAAATCTAAGAGATGGGTAGGTACCACATAATTCCAGGAAAAATAGAAGAGTCTTTAAATAGAATCCAATACATAGAAAACGAAAATAGTCGAATCGAGGAACATAACACTCGTATAACCACCAGTATAAAAAGTGGAGAGAAACAGTTATGTAGTAGAAGGAACAACAAAGAAGACAAACTAAGTCAAAGTACTAGACAGCTTATGACAGAAAGAAACTAACCTAAGGACAAATATGGAACAAACCTTCCAACGTTATGACAACTCAATAGAGACATATCTAAAGCTGCGAGAAGAGATATTCTTAAATTCAATGAAGAAACAATTACTAGAACAATAAAAGAGAACGGAAACTTGAAAGTTCTATGACAAAATTTTTCCGAAGGTAAGACAATCATATGCAAGTTAAAATACTAAAATGACATCACAAACAAGTAGGAAAGACATCCTCAAGATAGTCAACGGGCTTTATTCAGAACTTTATAGAAGACTGAAACACTGCAATACGTCAAGTGTTAAATAAAAAATCAGAAGACATTTCTGAAATCAATACTGCTAAGATCGAGAAAGCACTTGCTGCTATGAAGAACAAAAAATCCCAAGAGACGACGAAGTAGTCGTCGAATCTACTAAAAACGGTGGGTACCCCCTACTACAAGCACTAAAGACCCTTTTCAACGAGTTCCTTCTAAAATGAACAACGTCTACAAAATGCAATAATGTCGTCATCGTATTAATACATAAAAAGGGAGACAGCAAATATTCAATTTGCTCTGACATATGTATAAACTTTTACAAGAATAATCACGAATAGATCAAACAATAAACTAGAAATATATCAGTCACAATAGAGACGACAGTGAAATACAGCAAATCTCTGATGTTAATATTTGTCGCCTACGAGAAAGCATTCGACACAGTAAGTCACCAAAAAATGCTAACAGCACTCTCAGATTGTAGAATAGACCATCGATACACGACAATGATGAAGAACAAGTATCCAACTCCATGAAAAAGTTACAAAATTCAAAATAGGCGAGGTGTCCTCCAAGGAGACACTATCTCGCCAAAGCTATTTACTACTCTTCTCCAACATATGTGTAAAGGATTTAATTAAAAAACAATGGGAGTGAATATTATTGGTGAAATTCTCAGCCACCTGATATTCGTGGACGACCTATATTTCTGATAGCCGGCGGCCTAGACCATGCCACCAGAATGTAAGAGGACCTTTCAAAGAAAGTAGGACTGAGAATAAATACCTAGAAGACTCAAGTAAGGACAAACTTGATTATTAGCGAGGGGATTTACATTGACGAAATGCAAATAGGCGAAACTACATCCTTTAAGTACTTGGGCCACAAGATACACATAAACAGAGATAATCAAACCTGCGAACTGACCAGGTGTATCGGGTTGACTTAGGCCGCCTTCGGAAAACTTAAATAGGTATTTAGATCAGAACTCCCGATCTGTTTGAAAAGGAAGGTGTATAATCAATGTGTCCTCCCAGTTCTTTGCTATGGGGCAGAGACTTTAAAATTAACAAAGAAAATTGTAAATAAAATAAATGTTGCGCAGAGGGCAATGGAAAGATTAATGCTAGGCATCTCTCTCAGAGACAATAACTACACTGAAATGAAACTTGGCAGGGCATATTACGAGAACAACTAACACAAGGTGGACAAAACGAATTCTCGAGTGGAAACCAAGAAAAGAAGCATTCAGAAATAGAGGATACCCCCAACCCGATGGGCAGACGACATAAAACGCATTGAACCCAACTGGATGCGAGCAGCACAAGATAGAACATGTGGAAGAACGTTAGGAAGGCTTATGTCCAGCAGTGGACGTGATGAAGCTATTTGATGAATTAAGCATAAATAAATAATACTAAATTATGAATGAGCACAAAATCGACGAAATAAACTCTACTCTGCCAAATTTGCAATTAATTACAAGTAATTCAGTAGCAAGATTAATTCCGAAAAAGTCAGCTCCGATTTACGAAAAACATCTCGAAACATTTTTACACTGGAGTGAAAATAATAATGTAACCAATTACACTGAGAATGTTTTTCTCGCAGACAAAAAATCAAATATATTTAGTAGAGATGATATAAATAAATTTCTGATTGAAGCTCCAGATAAAAACTACCTAATGTGGAAGGTAAAGCTATGTGACGAATAATACTTAGGCAGTTTAAGCATTTTGGAGCCTTGTTTGATTTTCGGAATCGCAGCTGCATCTAGGATGGACGAACTTAAGAAGATGACGTTAGAAAGAAAATTTACTGATATTTACAATACCTGATTCTAAAACTGGAAAACAAAGAATATTTACATTGATCAATCAAATATACGAAGATTTAAATTCAATCAATATTTATAAACAATATCGATCTTTGCGACCATTGCATATTCCTCAAAAAACGTTTTTTATATTTTACCGCTTCGGAAGATGATCTGTTCAGCCAATTCGTATTCATCTAAGTTTAATAACTACCTGCCTAAAATGACATCATTCAAATACTTATACCAACATGCTCTTAGAAGAACATCTGCAACTCTTTTGGTAGATACAGGCTCAGACCTTACAACTTTAAAACAACACGGTGCCGGTGGGTGGAACAGTACAAATATTGCTGAGAAATATGTGGAGTCATCGTTGAGCAGAAAACAAGAAATTGCAAGAGAATTGTGCAGAGACAATCCTTGTGCCTACCATCATCAGCAACTGATGTCAAATTAACAAGCTCAATGGAATTGGAACTAATTAATACTTCAAACGTTCAAAACTGTTAAATTACAATAAATATTACTAAATAGAATGATCTTGATAAAACTTTTATTCTTTCCTACATGGGTATTGTATGTTACCTAAAAGCTTATTTTTAACATCTTTATAGATGGAATCTAATGAGTAATGATAATAGTCGGCTCCACGTCAACACTCCTAACCTCAATCTTTGCAATTGTATATGATTTCGCCATTTCGGAAAAAAAGTGTGCACCTCGGCACTGAAGTTTCTTTTTATCCCTCATGTGGTTTATTTGTCTCGACCCTACGACCTGGCAACTAAATTCCACATTCGTGATAAACTTCAGTGCCCAGGTCTACAATAGTGCCGAGGGGTTGTGTTGTGTTATTTTTGGGGAGAATTATGTCTAGCAAGTAGGCCTTTCTAGGCCCTTTTTGCCAACCCCATGAACAAGGTCTAGGCATGCAGAGTACCAGGTACCTTTGTCCTACTTAGAATTTTGCCGAGACTAAGGAGTTCCAACCTTAGCAAGGGATCTTTTACATGCTACACATCGTAGTAACATGGGACCCACGGCTTTACATCACTTCCGAATGAAGGCATTCTGTAAAGGTTTTCATCTGCATTTTTTTATTTTTAAAAACCTCACCGGAGTCGGGGATCGAACTCTCGACCCTTAGATCAGCCAAGGGGTACATTGTGTTTTTTTTAAATCGAGAAATCGTGAAATTGCGACATTTTAATCAACTTTTGTAGGTTATGTTGACGTCAGCTGAAGTTTATCTGTCGACCCGCCACCTACAAAAAATCGTAAAATAGAAGATCACTTCACTGCCTATTTCTCCCATTTTAATGACGCTTTCGATGTTCTTCACTGCCGATTTTTTAAAAAATAACAATTTTTAAATACCAAAAATATCTATTTTTTAGAACTATTTCATGATTAGCCATGACTCCAAATACCATATAAATTTTTAAAATGAAGTGGGGTTATTACTACTTTCGGTTTTTTCCGGTCAATTATAAAAACTTAAATATTTATTTTGGCTTTTGAAATATAAATTCGAATCTAGTAGATGATGACAATTGAGTAATAGTCTTAACCAATGGCAGAAATACAAAATAAGCTATAGGAAAGTAGGAATATTTTTTATATGAATCACTACTCGATACACTTTTAAAAGTACAAAACGTTTTTTACTTAACAGCGGCCAGAGTGGCAATGTATATTCATTTGTTTCAGTTATAGGCAAATTTGAAATGCAGGTGCCATGGCTTACTATAGTAAAAGTAGTCTAGTTGGAAAAGGAGTTATTTTGATATGGTAAATACAAGAACTCAACACAGGTTTTGCCAAATTACAATTATCAAATATTTGCGACATAAAATCCATTCTGATATAAAACACTTAGGTGATCCTATACCATTGTCAAAACTAATCCCATTGAAGCTACTTATATTATACATAAGTAATTGCATTTACATAAATAAAATATGTAACAAATAATCAGCTCCAAAAACAATAACAAGGACATCGAAATGCATAAAAGAATCTAATGACTACTGTTTAGTCCTTCAAGGCAGCATAGATCTATTGAACATTCAAATGTTTACTTCAGTATGATAAAGTGATAATGCTGATGTCATATTTCCGTTGTAGAATTAACTGGTATTTACACAGTACAGGAAATTTACATTTCGCATGGATGCTGCAACCATTAGGATTAAGAAAAATCTGCACTGCTATTGACAGGAAATAAAGTGTTTACGTAAGCAACTCATAAAAGTAGTAGGTCCTAAAGATAAAGACCAACTGTAATATATGCCAATTTTTAAAATAAAATGTACAATAAACTTTGATTTTTATGACACAATAGAAAGGTCTTTCCTTGTTTTCTCATATAAACAGGTAATTCAATATTATGCTTGATGGGTTCCTATTATCACTTTTGCACTTTCTTTATAATCAACTTTAAACCTATTTTAGGTGTATTTGGAATTTCTAGTAAAGCAGAATGCTACCATAATGGCCTGTACAATCTCAGGACCTTAACATAAATTGTATTTTGATTGTTTTCAATATAATTGCTCAATGTTGCTCGATGATATAGCAAACATGATTTTAAAGCGCCTTGTGGAGTGTTAATTTAAACAAAAATGCAAAAAAATAGCACAATAAATACGTTGAACATCCTTAATTAAATTCCTTTGGATTTCCCTTCACAGCTTCTACTTGTAAGATGTAAAAAATCGGGCGTTAGGAGGGCATGAAAGAGCATTGTATGAGACGCAACCAGCCAAACAACAAGCTTTTTATATTATGTAGACGATTTTATCTGATCTGGCATAGTTTTAGTTCCCTGCCAATAGATCTGATATCTAAACAGTTATTTTCAGATGTTTAGAAAATTTTGCACCTGCTTGTAGTAATGCAAAGGGACTTTATATCATAAAAACGCAATTGATACAAGGTTTCGATTAAAGAACTTAAGACTTAGTTTTAAAAGTTTGCGAAATATTATTAAATTGCCTTATTTTTGACAGGAGATTTTCTTTTCAAAACACGCAAAGCCTTACCTAACGCAGAACAATAGCACAAGAACGTCAGCACTGAACTCAAACAAACTTTTATCATAATCTCCTAACACACCATCCTCGTCCATCAAGTGCATGGTTTTGATTTACTGCCGCCACTGTTTATTTCGAGAGCGCTTTTTAAGTGATTGTCATGCTGCTGCGATGCTATTTGAATTAGAACTGCAAGCTTTTCCGTTTGGCCCGAGTGCTCCAAAGCTATGCAGTCAACGCTAAGGCTTTATATATAGGATAGGTACTTATACACTCGTCCAAAATCGAAAGGTTCATTACGTTCTCTAATGGCCCTAGAATAACTTTTGATTGCGCCATCCTTACTGCTTTCGATTATTGTTATCTGTGTTTTTTCTGGAACTGAGGTTTCGTCAAATGTGCTCTGAAAGTGAGAAAACACGCCAGCAATTTGTCCTCACCTTCCTAATTGTGCAACAAAAAGTAATTTTTGAAATTGTAAAAATAGATTTTGAACGATAATTGTCAGAGCTGTAGCTGTAAACTAGCTGTTCTGATTTACATTTTACTACTGCTATCATCGTTACTATCAGTGCCTTAAATTAAAACATAAACAACCCGAGCCATAAATTCAAAGTGTGTGGGGTGTGTCCAGTCATAAATACTCCAAACAAAATATTTGAACCATTTCAAGTCAACAGGCAATTTTTGCAGATTGCGCATTTCTTTTAACTTTTTTAATAAGAGCACTTGATTGGATTTTTTTATTTAAATTGCCATTTTTTAATTCCAATGTGATTGCATTTTTTTTTAAATAAAACTCGTATTTAGCCATGCCACATTTAAAACGTGACGAACAAACTACAATCGCTAGTTAGAGGCCTACTGTAATAACAACCAGTTGTTTATAATTACTTACTGAATTACTTATCAACAACTTCTTCTACCATCCTTTTCGGTCCTTGCCACTTTCTTTGTTTGAATCCAGTCCTGTCCCTCTTTTCAAGGGAATCTACCATTCTAACATTTTACGTCATTCTTGGTCTTCCTCTTCGTCTTCGTTTCGATTCCCCGTTTACTTGTATATCTTCTGTAATTCGCATACATGTCCAAACCATCGGAACTATTCATTTTGTATTGTCTTGAGAATTCTATTTACCATGTTGTCTTGCTCTGATGTTCACAATTTGTATTTTAGCTACTTGTCTTATCCGTCTTTTCTCAGAATTTTTATATCCTCTGGTACGAGGGTCCTAAACATCTTTATTTCAGTATGGGAACCCAGCCTTCAATCACTCCTAGTTTCGTTATTTTGGAAATTTCCTTCGTTTAGAAAATGTTCATGTAATGATCTATATAGTTGACTTGTTTTGTTAGTACTGCTACTGCTGTCTCTTTCGTTGCTTTCTTTTACTTCCAACAATGTTACTAGGTGTTGTGTGTAGTTATTGTTCTTTAGTTTATCGCTTTCGAAGTAGATTTTAGCGCTTGTGGATTCGTACGCTATTACGATTATTTCATATTTCGATACATTTTCAAGTTATAGTCTATTAAGATGTTATTCGAACTGTGCTGCTTTATTTTCAGGTCGGCTGCGTATAAGAGTTCATTTACACATACTGGTTTCAGTACAGCCTAATTTTGTGGGATTATTGTTTTTATTTACTTTTGTTTCTATTTTATTCATCAATAATATAAAGAGTAGAAGTATGTTAGTTTCTCCGGCTTACAATTACAAGCGCACGCCAATGATCTCGCTCCATGAGTAGGGATGATGTCGCGTCGAGCGCAAAACAAGGACCCGCGCTTGTGGTAAAGACAGATCTCTGAGAGAACTCGCACTGCCTACATGTTGAGTTTTACGTGGTGCAATAGCTTCAGAAGTGATATTTTTCTTGAAGGCATGTCGGACCTGATAATAGCATTGCCTAGACTGTTCGCTGTTTATTTCACTTCTATTATTGTATGCTCAATATAACGTTTCAACTGTATCACTGTGTTTACCTGTGTTCTGTACCGCAATGTGCAATTGCGTTTATAAGGGAGATACTTCCAGTCAGTAAACAAACAGGTAAAGGAAAGATGAGTAGATGAGGCAAGTTGTAACAGGCCAAATTCAATATTACGGCAGTTTGCAACCGTATAAAACGGTAACGACGACAACGCGCCAGTTTGTAACGGTCCGAATCGGTATTTACGACAAGCCAAACAATGCTAAACGACTAGCGGATAAGCTAACTCAAAATCGGGAATGTATTACATAGGACCGCCGCCCCAATCCGTTACAAAAAGAATTACCGACTAACTTCAGTGGAGCGATTGGGGTTCAACACTAGATCACACAGGGCAACGGCCTAATAAACGAAAATCAGATCTTAAATGCTAAGGCGCCACCAAGATTTCTACAAGGGAAAAAATAAATGGGGAAACCACCGAGGAACAGTGGAAGCATAATGGATCCACCTTGCAACTATAACTTTGGCAGTGTCCTGGGCAGCGAGCCAAGTGCAACATCATCGGACCTACCGTTCGAAGAACTCACTTGAGCAGCTAGCCAAACTCCTTTTACAATGGAAAATACATACACAAATCGCATGCACTATATCAAAAAAAAAAACCACAGTTAAACAAACATGAAATGTATTAGCAAAAATATTTGAATATGTAAAAGTTTAGTACATAAAAATACTAACTGGGTTAGTAAAGATTAACTATTTAAATTGCGTCTTAATCTAGTACATATGCGGTAAACTTGACATCAAATACAGGACTGACTTGTGAATGGTATTCACATTGAACTATTCAAAACACTGACTCAATTAACAGTAATAAAAGACGGTAGTCAATTAAATAAGGTACAAATGCGACACATACTCCATCTGCTACTACGTAAAGTTGAACAGTCTCATATAATCTGACGGTAATAAAATAAACTGACAGGTAAACAACTCTAAAAGGTTTAGAAAACGCAAGGATATAAACAATGAATGTTACAATGACGGCAACTTCACGCAAACTGACTGACACTTCGGCGAAATACTAGGTACACTTAAAATTCGCACTGTAAAGCTACTAAAATATTACGGTACCTTTAAGAAGCTTGGCTTAGCGGCAATCGACATCCTATGTCGCTGCAAAAGGCTGCGGTTTTAGACACTGCGAAAGATACCTAAGGGACTGCAACGAATCAACGGAAAGCTGTTGGCCGACGGGACGGAACCTGGGCTAATCCGCTGATGAGGGTGAAATCGAGGTCCGCACGATAATTGGCAGAACGGTATGAAACGACAAGCGGAAGCTTTGCTAAACATGGTAAGCCGGCACTGAGATCTCACGGAGAATCCGTCAAACGACGTGTTAAGGGGCCTCCCACCCCACGATAAATGAAATATCAAAGGCCTACCTCGGTAAATAACACCCATTAAAGCTACCGCTTACAGTTCAACAAGTCTATAAAGGCGGAATACAAAACTTGCGTCACATCGACGGGAGTTCGGATAACGGGATTAAAACATGCGGAACAAATAATTAGCCGGTCATCACGCAATAAACAAATGTAAGCCTTGACTACCCCACCCCAAAGGACGCGCATGGCAGGACGACTACTTCCAAATCACTTGTTGCTTCTAGTCACGCCGGGTAACAAGTGGCCGGAAAGCGCTCTAAAACAGCTTGCATCGAAATATCAGCGGGGGCGAAACCTCGTACTCGCTCTGTCTAACGCACGGAAACTGTCTTTTATTCATGCCTCTAATACGTACAAAAGTTTACGTCGCCAGACGGGTCGATAAGAAACATGTGCGCGCCAAATAGGCCCGAAACAGCGATAACACAGAATGAGTGCATTTAAAACTGCTGCCTGCAAGCGAATAATTCGAACTACCCATATACAGAAGGAATCGTAATTTCGGAATTGAGAAAATAATGCTAAATTAGCCGTACGTTCATACAAACTAAAAATGTCCTTACAAGTAAGACTTCAACTTCCTGACGAGGCTTTGAACGTCTCCTTCTGAGTTGAGAACGTCGCCCGTTTCTTTAGCCTAGAGTAATAAAGTTAGTGGCGCCCTCAAGCAATTAAAAACACATTATACCTGTCTATCGAATTGACTTTTAGACATAAACACCTAGGTTTTCAAAGCATAACCCCACCCATGTCACACTAAAACCAACGCTATGCATTTCTTGTTTTGCTTATTTGGTAAGTAAATTTCAAGGTGTAACAAGTTAGTTTTCTTTAGTTTCTGTTTTTGAAGGAAAATTTCAGCGCTTGTGAATTCTTTGGCTATTACTACTACTTTCAATTTCAAAGTGTTAATTTTTAAGTTATATTCCTCTATGGTGTTATTCCAACTCTCCAGATTTTTTTGCAGCTCTGTTTCACTATTTACAAAATCAGACTGTCTATAGAGACTGTTTTCTATAGTTTAATTCTGTGATATTTTCTTTCTGTTTGAACCATCAGTACTTAAGTAGGCTAAGCATGCTGTCTTGTCTTACTCTTTTGTAGGTTATAAATCTGCCTAAACAGGCTGCACCTGGGCGTACTTCATTTCTAGTTTCTCACCACAAACGTTTCACTGCTCCAACCATGTTACAACTCATTTCCCTACTTTAGGGATTTGTTCTTGAAACGCTGTCAAAGACTTTCTCCAGGTCAATTGTGCCTGTTAGTAGTATTCACAACTTTTTCTGCAACTTGCCTGATAGGAAAAAATGAGAATCTCCGTGCCGTTAGCTTTTGATTGCACGTGCCAAAGGGAGCCGTGTGATTTGCATCGTCGAATTTTTCTCGAGTTGGGTCGCGGGAGACATATAGTCAGAGGCGTTTCAAAAGCAATCGAGTATATACGTGCGCGAAAAGTGTTATTTAGTTCAGTGAACATGCCACTCGCAAAGCTCTATCGTGGTGATTAGGCAAATCACTGCTTTGTCAAACCTACCACCTTCCGAAGTGCAGGCGTATAAGCTGGAAATTCAAAATGCCGTCGATTTTGAGCTTAGTGCATAGAGGCAGCGTCATCGACGCCTTGCACAGTAATGTACCGCTTCAAAATCCCCCGGCATCCCAAAAAGTACAAAACAGTTTTCCGTTCAACGAGTAGTGGATTTATGCTGAATGTCTGAACTACCGCTGTCCATACTTCAATCGCAGCTCTAGGAAACTGCTTGCTTTCGTCTTAGAATTAAGAACCAGGCACCATTGGCCGACTTTAGCGGCATCCAAGCCATCACCTAGCCAATTTCTAGCTCCGTCTCGGTGATCGATCGCTTCCGCTCTCGCATTATTTATTCGTTGTACCCAGTTAAGTCATTTATTGTTTATTATTTTGCATGTGCGATTTACCGTTAACTAGAAAGTGTGTTGTATACCCAAAATAAGAATCTTAGTTAGTGCAAATTACTACTCATTTTCAAATGCATTTAAGTAAGCTTGTCGGTGTGAAATGAATTTTAAGGAATATCCCCGTTAGCAGTGCAGTAACGCCTTCAACGCCCTGCACCAAAGTGTATCAATATCGTTTTTTCTTGTGGGACTCGTTTTCCAGACATCTGATAAGGTTGTCATCGTGTGTCATCCTATCGAGCAGGTAAAATTTCTTTAGACAATATTTTGAAATACATGGTTCTTTGCGGTTCCGACCTTTAGTTGGGTCCCGCTTAAATGTATTATTATGAACGTTCTTTTAAATCTCTAGCAACGGGTGTTCATTAATAAAACCGTTTGGGTTTGGTTTGACCCGAAAACCGTGTGTTTTTTCTTAATGCATGATTTGGAAATGGCATGACAACTGAGAGTACATGAATTAAATAGTCTTGTTCGATCTAAGCTGTAAGTCTATGTCAAATTCGAGGTTAGCAAGTTAGGTTTTGAGTCAGTCTGTGTCAAAACTGACGGAAAACCTAACCTGCTAACTTTGCATTTGACATAGACTTACAGTGCCACCAACATATTATTCATACAACAAATATTTCAAATCCAAGCTTGATTTCATTTTCGTTTGCACGCATGTTATATTTTGGATTGTGAATGAGTTTAAGTGTGAAATAGATTGTAGGCTATTTTATAAATGTATAACTGCATGTATGCCATTTCCAATTTTATTGAATTCGTTTTACTGAATTGTAAGTAGCTTAATATTTACAGATTGATAAAACGTTTCAGTGTGAAGTAAGATTTTTTGGATTCTATTAACGCATACAAATTTCAAACTTTCAATAATCGTTTGACTTTACAATTTTTAAGTTCTGAACATCTTATCTATATATTTAAAACGTGAAGCGTTTTCTTTCGACATCTATTTTGAGACTTCCACCGAGCCGATTTCGATAATTCTTTTTTTAAATGAAAGCCGTTACGGTGTAGATGTGCACAAAAGTCCTAAATTGAAAATAAATAGATAATTTTAAGAGTAAAACCAACATACAGAAATTTTCAAGTGGATGCAGCCGGCCATGCAGTAGCAGTAAACCAAGTGTATTCTCAAAGTCAGCCTGCGGCGTTCTGCTCATTTTTTGCAATGGGCTACTGTAACTACTAAATGTTTATTTGAAATCAACGGTCTGCTGATTGTGATACAAACGTCAAAATACATGTAAATGACAGTTAACGAAAATTGGTATTGCTCATACGCTGTAAGGTGTTTTTTCTGCTAATTATGATTATGTGAATGTGCTTATTTACACACTGGTTCATTGCTTTCCCTGTTGCTACAAGCATACGTATATTTTTAAAACGTATTTCGACGTTATCTGACACCTGTTTTTCATAGTCTTCCATCCTCACAGTTTCTTTCGTTTAAGTCGCATTCAGTCATCACTTTTGTAATCTATTATTTCAAAATTCTATTAGGCTTTCTCCTAGCTTTTCTTTCTGGTACCCTTCCCATTTTCGCTGTACGCCTAGCATGTGCGATGACAATTAATAGACTACAAAGACAAACTCTGGATAAAGCGGGAATATATAATATTCGTCACAACCAGTATTTAGCTATGATCAAGTGTATGTAGCAATGTCACGTGAGAGTAGTTTTGAAAACTTAAAAATTCAAACTTTACCTGATGGATGCGTTAAACATTGTCTACAAAGAAGTTTTGTAAATTGCAAAATATTTTTCAATCGGTTCCATTAGCGGTTTTTTATTTACTGTGGTTTTATCAGCTCGACGATGATATTTAAATGGCAGTTGCTCTCAAGACAAATACGTGTTATAATACGGATTTTTAAAAATGCAGTATCCGTACAATAACGACATATTATTGTCTTGAATTTACATAAGGGTTTACCTAAGAGTATATTCCAAGGCCTTTCATTCGGATGAAAAGATCTATCAATCGATTAACACTGTGGTGGAGGCCGATGACACAGTGCACTACCACATTGAGTTTCTTCACACTCTACCCTCCCGGACTTCTTCCAAATCGCCTGCCTTTGAAAGTTAGAGCACTTATACTACTGAGAAACGCGAAGACTGCTGGTGAAAGCTCCGCATCGTAACGTCACTGAGACCAAAATTTTCATAGGTTTTGGAGAAGGGGAGACGGTCTTCATTCCTCGAATAGCCCTTTTTCTTTCAGACTATTCTTTTCAATTTAAGAGACTGCAATTTCCCGTAAAAACCTGCTTTGCCATGACGATCAATAGGGTGCAGGGACAGTCGCTGAATCAGGCTGGGGTCGACTTGAGGGAAGACTGTTTTTTTCTCGATCAACTTTATCTAGACTGTTTAGGGGTCAGTTCTCCAAACAACTTAGTGGTGCTCAAACCAGAAGGGAAAACATCCAATATTGTCTACAAAGAAGTGCTATTCGACGGGATTGACTTCTACTTCACAGTTCGTTACATAATAGAATCTAGGGGAAGGTAAGAAGTTGTAATTCGCCATATTAGTTCTTTTTACAAGTAGGGTCAAACTATTTTCAGGGCTTTTCGAAATTCATTCCTCCAAAGGAGTTAAATGTGGTTGACCTGTTTCTGTAAAGATCTACAGCGAGGAGACTACTACAGGTGGGAAGCTGAAATTCGACATATTAGTTCGTTTTACAAATCAGATCAAGTAAATGTCAAGGTTTTGCAAAATTCATCCCCGAAAGGGGTTAAATAAGACAAATATGTTTTCTAAATATCGCTCCAAGGAAACTACTACAAGTACAGGAAGTTAAATTGAGCATATTAGAACCTTTTTCAAATCGAGTCAAATCAGTTTTAGGGTTTTGGAAAATTCATCCCCGAAAGGGGTTAAATGAAACAAATATGTTTGTCAAAATATCGCCACGGGAAAACTACTACAGGCAGTAAGTTGAAATTCGGCATTTTAGATCGCTTTACTAATCGGAAATAATTTGTAGTTTTTCGAAATACATCCCCTCAAACCGGTTAAATAGACCAGAAGTCTTCTTCTAAAAATAGCCACAAAGTAATTATTACAGGCAGGAAATTGAAATTCGGCATATTAAATCGTTTTAGAATTAGGTCAAATCAATTTCCGGCTTTCCGAAATTAACTCCCAAAAGAATTAAATGGGATAGATGTGTTTCTCTAAAGATCGCCATAATACGGTAACTGCTGCAAGTAGAAAGTTGATTCGGCACAGTAGTTCGTTTTACACATAGAGTCAAGTCAGGGTTTTTCGAAATGTATCCTCTCAAAGGGATTAAATGGGGCAGATGTGTGTTTTCTAAAGATCGTCACGACATAGATACAGGTAGGAAGTCGAAATTCGGCACATTAGTTCGTTTTACAAATCATGTAAAACCATTTTCAGGGTTTTGCAGAATGCATCTCCTCAAAAGAGTTAAATGAGATAGATCTGTTTTTTAAAGATTACCTTAACGAACGAACTACTACAGATAGGAAGTTAAAATTTTTCATATTATATCGTCTTACAAATAGACCAAATCATTTCCAGGGATTTTTGAAATTCACCCCCAAAGGCCGATATTCGGTTCGCACCCATCGAAATTTGATAGGTGGCGATTATTTTTTTTGTGGTGCTCGGATTTTGCAAACGCATGGCACTTCGGCCTTCGTCTCATTTTTACAGCGAAGCTAGCAGCTTGCACGGTTTTTCGGATTCTATAATCCGATGGGGAGTTAGTCTGCTTTTGATTCTTTGTGTGCCCCATGCCGTTTGGCGGAGTTTTGGTGTACAAGCGGACATTTAATTCTGCGCCGATTGGCGGACTTAGTTGCAAAAAAGCTTCTAAAAAAATTCGTGCACATGGCCCATATTCTTGGGGCGAGTTAATTTGGAGTTTTGGCCGCTCTTGCGTAAAGAGCAACCAAATTATATCTCTCTTGCCTGAATATGAAAAGCAATATTTGAGTGTAAATATAATTGTATCACATAATGTCAACATTTTATAATCGTCTATGGAATTAATAGATTCGTTAAATTGCAGTGGAACATATCCACATTGCTTAACACTAAAAATAGGATCAATAAATATTCATTTGAAAAGTTTAAATGTGTCTACTGGTTTAATAGATGAAATAAGATTAATGATACGCAATTTATTTATAACTGCTTAGATTTGGTATTAAATGGACAAGCCACAAGCCAGGCAGAAGAGCATTATTACTGTTTATAGATTAACACATAATATTGCACTACCTTTTTGCCTTCGGAAAAGAAATTGTCCTGTACGCCTATCATTTGCGATAATTAATAAATCACAAAAACAAACTATGGATAAAGTGGGAATATATCGTATTTGCCATAACCAGTATTTAGCCATGGTCAAGTATACGTAGCAATATCATGTGTGAGTAGTTTTATAAACTTAAAAATTAAAATTTTACCTAATGGATCCTGCCACAGATTACATAGAAGTTTTCTAACTTGCAAAATATTTTGCAACGGGCCCACTAGTAGTATATTATATC
>CALNHX010010904.1:0-36355 GCA_940337035.1 Agriotes lineatus | reverse complement strand
ACCTACAAATCTCAAACTCCCGTCAGCTATCAGCAAACCTGGACCTCCATCTGCCACAGTCTACTGCTACCTAGAACGTTTCTCCTCTCTCAGATGCTACCCCTTTGGAAGCTCCACTCAACAACACATATCCTGGCGAAATCCCATTTTACTCCCATCACATGTCAAATATAATATTCGAAATAAAGCTGACCCAGTATGCCTCTTTAGTACTTTACTTGTATGTAACAATTCTTATATCCATTAGTTTCGTCTATTTACCAGTAATCCTCTCTAGTTAGTTCTTCTTCTATGCTTGTTCTTTTAAAATTAAATATTCTTATCACCACCCAGATTTGGTTTATATACCCTATACCTAATCTGCCTTATCTCGGATTTATTCCGGGAAGTATATAAACATTATCAACCCATTGTAATATCCCAATCTCTTTAAAAACAAATTATTTAAACCACATTATGCCCGTATCATAACATAATTTCCTCAAATTATAAAAAAATTAAAATAAATCAACTTTATTTTATTTTGTTATAAATTTTCATTTTTTACACAAACAAACATTGATAACTCTTAATATTTGCGTTGAAATAACTTGATAACAATTAAAATCATTTAAATTTCAATAAAAACATTTTTACCTCTTTACAAGTATCAACTTTTAAAATCTCCCCTTACTTCATTCATAAAATACGTATATGGATATAAGATTGAGATATGAAATCTTCCTCTTATTCTTCCATTCCTCTCATTTATTAGTTCATAAGTGTTATTATCATTAATTAGTTTGTGAATCTTATAAGGTCCTTCATATGCATATAAAAGTTTTGCACATATTTTGTCTTTTCTATTAGCTACTCTGAGTGTTTTTACAATTACCAAGTCCCCTATTTTAAATGCCACACGTTTTAATACTTTTTCATTCTGCTTCTCCTCATATCTGTATTGAAATTTTTTGACCTTCTTCTAGTTCGTTCTAACAACTGAATTATTTCAACATTACCCTGTTGTTTTCTCCAAGGTCTAGCTGGCATTACTTGTTATACAAAGTAACTGGACTAATCTCCGTTGTTGTATTCGGAACATTATTTATAAAACTTAGAACTTCCGGCAACCATTGTACCCATATATTATGATTTTCATGTGTTAATATTCTTAAATATTTGATCACCTTGTTACGCTCATTTTGTCACTTTTCAGATTTATTAATTGAAATAATTAGTCAGATTTGGCAATTTACTTTTATTCTCTAAATATACAGTATTTCATCTATGGTTAGGCAACCCAAATACCTTCAGCCTCAATTCTGAATTAGAAGGAACAGTTTTTGTTATCAGTTTTGCACATGCAATCTACACCTATAGTTTTTCTTCCTTTTTTCGAAGTTGACTTTGACTTTGATAACCTGGGATTGTGAACTGCTCTGGCTAATTTGCGTTCCATTCTTTTCCATCGATTCGTTCGTTGAAGATTGTGCCCTAGGGGCCTTTGGCTTCGCTGGCTTTGGTAATAGCCGACCTCGTAGTCTTGAGGGATTTTGAGACAAGGCGCCCTTTGGAACGTTCTGGTAGCCTTTGTGAGTTGCTGCCAACGTTCGCTTCGCTTTAGTTGCGGTTTCGATGGGCTTTCCTCGGATCGAACGAGGCGTGGGCTATTCGTCACCATTCGCAGGTTTGTTACGATTTCTTTTCGTCAGCGTGGTTGTTTATCTGGAAATTTGTAATTTTTAGCCAATTAGTTTTACGCCAAGGAAATGCGTTATCTAATTCTACGCACTGGAATTGAGATTTCCAATTCTACGCCATGAAAATGGGCTTTAATTGTAAGCCATGGAAATTAAATTTTACCTCTGCGCCCTGTGAACTGGGTGTTATCGCTTGAAGTTTTGGTGTGGTTTATTTTACCTGGGACTGGTGGAGCCTCGACGAGCCGGTGTGCCGCTTATCTATTCCCCTGCGGTCGCCTCATTGCAACTAACAAAGCTCGTCTGCTGCCCGTTACGAGGCCTGTCTGGTTGCTACGTCCACCAGCTCTGCACCACGTGCCGTGGGTACCTGAGAGGTTTTTAAAGCAATGTAGATATGTATTGTTTGTCGATTTACCTTGTAGGTATGCCTTTTTATAATTTCGATTATGGTATTTTGTGTATTAAGCTCTGTGTGCTTTATTTGCGTAATTTGTTATTTGATTAGATTGATTTACTTACCCGGTAGTACGTTCTAGACGTGTTAGCCGGCCGGGGCTGCGGTAAACTCACCTTTTATTACGTAGTTTTTTATCCTTCATTTGCTTCTATGTAAACTTGATAGTACTAAATTAACGGCTGTGTCTAGGGAACCGAACGCGGTACCCTTTCGTTCGATTTCAAGCTTTCGTGATTTTATTGCGCGATTTTAAATATGTTTAATAATGTAAAGGGCATATTCAAGTAGATTTTGGATCATTCATTGACTTACCTGATGTCTTTGCAGTAGAAAACTACCTTGAATTTATATGGCCATATATAATAGTCAGTGTTTTCGCTTCGTAGAAATGTTGAGTATTATTATAGAGTCATTTTGAGCTGGCACTCGGAGTTAGACGTCAGCTGATTGCTTGGATAGCTCTCTTCTGCCACACCCTGCCTCACGGGATGCGTGAAAACTATTTATTTATTTAGCTAGCTTATTGTTAATGCTTTATTCCTATTCGCGAAACGGCGTTACAGGGTGATAAAATTTTAATTGCTTAATCCGCGCCCAACTAATTATTTTAAAGTGTGTTTTTGTGTGAGGGTATTTCTGGCACTGTAGTATAGTACCAATATTAATAAAGCTGTGATATTTTGATTTGTCGTTGCTTTGATTTTGTTTGATCTGCTGGACTTATCTTGGACCTTGTGAACGGTCCGGCACAAGGATGATTCGATGTCGAGGACCTGGCCCCCATTCTCTTTGTATTTCGTTTAGTGTTCTTTTCAGCGTAGTTGGAGCCCCGACCCTCGCGACTAGTTAGCCCACTAGGCCGATAGCTACCAGCCGGCAAAATATCAAATATAACTTTCGCCAAAAGGTAAGGCAAACCCGTCTATCCTTCCTTACAAAAGGATTTTGACGCCCAACGTCTGGGGCTTGATAGGGCTCTTGTAGTACCCTGTCTACGTTGTGGTTAGGTGGTACTATAGTGCATTGTTAGTAGGTTTGGATGTATTGATTTTGGGTTTTGTTTCATTATTGGTGTGTTTTGATGAATGAATCTTTTTGATGATTTGGATTTGTATTTTTATTCGTTGCGTGTTTGCGAATTTTATGGGGTATTTGTTGACGTAGTTTGCTTGAGTTTTCTCTGTGTTTTCTTTTTGTAGTTTGTTTTCTTGTCTTTTCCTTTGGAATGATGTTTAGGATTATGGAGTGTGATTGGTGTGTTTGAGGGGTACACTTCTGTGGATTTTTAGGCTTTTCAAACCATCTTTCTAGTGTGGATTGGTTTAGCTCTTCTCTGATTGGTTTTTTTCCTCTTTTACTCTTCGGATTGTTTGCAAGTTGTTTGGTGGCGATGCGTTTTGGGAGATTTGCTGCGGCACATTTGGATAATCTTCCGAACCTCTTTGGATTGTTTTGGAGTAGTTCTTCTTTGGTTGGTTCTCTTCTTTGTGTGGTTTGATGATAAGCTAATTATTCGGTGGCGATGTTGGAACAATTTTTTGGCTTCGCCTAATTGTTTCGCCAGTTATCCAATTATTTCAGGCTTAACCTGTATATTTTTAGTTGAATTATAAATCCTTTGCATTTCAAATTCTTAAATTTTTCAAAGCAGCGTATTTTGTACCTGGTTCGAGTTCATTTCATATGCGCGATGCCCTCTCGACCGGCGCTATCTCTTATCAAAGTGCGAGCCTTCTTTTGGGCACGAAATTTTCGTCCGAGGCACTTGCTGTCTTAACCTAAGCCCGCCGTCATCGGCGCGGCTAAGGCTTGATTTTAATTAAGTCAAATTACGTGCGCTCAACCAATTTTTATGAGCATTGTGTTTCCTAAGGTCTGATTATGCTCAGGTACGATGGCGCTTTTCTGTTTTGTTATTCGCATAGTAATTACATTTTTTCTTAGCTCTTAATTACCAATTTCATCCACGAACTCATCTCGGAAACTATGGCTAGTTTAATCTCATTTTCGACACTTGCTGGCGTTCTTCGTTTTTGGCTGCAAGGTGTGGATGCTGCCGCTGTAATCACCGGGCATCCACGGCGACCTCGTCCATTATATGCAGTTCACGACTACTTTATGTTGAACTGAAGAGTGTAGCAACTCCTAGCCGGCGTTTGCCTGTTAGCCGTTTATGAGCGTTGGAGAAGCGAGGTTAGTTTGTGCTTTATCGTATCTTCAATACCTGGATTTTACATTTATACAGTTTAAACCCGTCAATATTTAAAATTTAAATGCATACGTTCCGCAATTATTAATATGTAATGTTCAATTTCATTCATGCTCTTGTTTTTTTTTTACATTTGGATTTTTATGCTTATAGTTAATTATGCTCAGTATTTAAAGCTGCAATTTTGATGTATTTCGACCTTCTGTAAAAGATATAGTCACGCTTTTCTATTTTCAATAGCCTAACAGAAAGTTTTATTAAATGACTGTGATAAGCCTATCTCACGAACGTTTTTTGGTAAAGTTATTAAAATAACCCGAAAGGGGTTTTTTGATTTTATGCGTGTCGCAACCTTCAGTTTACGTACACCATTTTGTTATAATATTATTTGCATTTTAATTATTCTGAAAATCTTACGACACTCATTAATGACCAATAGAAAAATTAGTTCACGAGCCGTATCCAAGACAACAACAAAAATTCTTGGAAATTTTTTGTAGGTAGACATTACTTCTTTTTAGGGTTTGTGTCGTTACGATTTTCTTACCGAATCTGCATTCGAGCATTAATTCATATCCGGAAATTATTTTTCATGCATTCAACAACGTCCTAATTTGCCCTCGCGTCCCGCTCGGTCAAATTAATACGACGTTGTTGGAACGCACTCAAAAAAATTTCCGGAAAGAATTAATGCTCTTATGAGATTATATGTGATAATTTACTACTGACACTTCAAGACTTATTAATTAAACGCTAGTCACTTGCAGTTTATTTCCACTTATTATTTGAAATCTTTTGATTTCTGGCGCCCATTTCCATTTTCCTGTCCTTTTTTGAAGACATTCCAGGGTACACAGCTGATGATTTGAACCTACGATCCAAGGCCGCCGAAATTTGAGTTAGTTAGGGCCATCGCGGTGAGTAAAGAGTTTTCAGAGCTGCCGTGGTGAATAAACTGTAGGGGGGTTGATCTGCGATTTTTACTACCATCGATCAATTTTATTAATTAATCGCAGGTCGGCTTCTTTATTGTTTCAATGTGTCTGGGAGATTTGCTTCGGCGATTTATATGATCTCTCCAGCCATCTTTGGGTTCGATTGGTATAGTGATTGATTGCGTGACTTCATTTCTTTTAGGATTTTTTTTGGTCCGCTTTCTTGGTGAGGTTTGAGTCAGCTTAGTGGATGCTTGTAGGGTGCTCTTATTGGATTTTTGGATTTTTGAGGTATAGCTGATGATGCCTATTGCCGTCAGTTATACGGTTTGGTGTGTTTGGTTGGTCGTTGATAGGGTATCCCCTCGCCTAGGTGGACTTCAATCCCCAAGTGAAACTCGCTCCTTGCCTTGGGCATGCTTGATGTTTGGGTACGGTTTCTTTTGCCCTCTTTTAGGGCCTCAGCGTTGTCTGGATTCGTGGAACCCTACTCTTTTGTTGAGCCTCTGTCCTTTTCGGTTTTGCGTTTGGGTGTGTCTGGTGTTTGAGGACTGTTTCGTTCGCTCTTTTAGGGCTTCGACTTTGTCGGGTTTATTGGGACCTGAATCTTTCTCCAAGGCATTTCCCTCTCGCTAATCTTCGTTGTCTTTTGTTTGTGTGGTCTCGTCCGCGTTTTTTCTTTGTTTTTTTTTGTAGTTTGGCTGGGTGACGTCGGTCGGTTCACTAGGTTTCAATTCTTCCTTTTTTTTCTCGAATTGGAATCCCGACATTAACAACTAGTCCCTTTTTTTCTCTCATCTTTCTTCTTCTCTTTTGTTTTTTTTTGTTTATTGGAAAGGGATGTTCCCTCATATAGTTGTGTTCGTCTTCTTTGACTCTTTGAATTTTTTGATATTTGCTCTGTCTTCGGTCATTTAGAGATAGCTTAATAGTTTGTTGGTAGGCATAGTTTTTTTGGACGTTTTGTTTTGATGCTCGTTGTATGGTCAGGTAAATCCCCCTTTTGGTGGGGGGAGAATTTGGTACACTCATTTTGTCATTTTTCCGATTTATTAATTGAAATAATTAGTCAGATTTGGCAATTTACTTTTACTCTCTAAATATACAGTATTTCATCTATGGTTAGGCAACCCAAATACCTTCAGCCTCAATTCTGAATTAAAAGGAACAGTTTTTGTTATCAGTTTTGCATATACAATCTACACCTATAGTTTTTCTTCTTATTTTCGAAGTTGACTTTGACATTGATAACCTGGGATTGTGAACTGCTCTGGCCAATTTGCATTCCATTCTTTTCCATCGATTTGTTCTTTGAAGTTTGTGCCCTAGGGGCCTTTGGCTTCGCTGGCTTTGGTAATAGCCGACCTCGTAGTCTTGAGGGATTTTAAGGCAAGGCGCCCTTTGGAACGTTCTGGAAGCTTTTGTGAGTTGCTGCCAACGTTCGCTTCGCTTTAGTTGCGGTTTTGATGGGCTTTCCTCGGATCGAACGAGGCGTGGGCTGTTCGTCACCATTCGCAGGTTTGTTACGATTTCTTTTCGCCAGCGTGGTTGTTTATCTGGAAATTTGTAATTTTTAGCCAATTAATTTTACGCCAAGGAAATGCGTTATCTAATTCTACGCACTGGAATTGAGATTTCCAATTCTACGCCATGGAAATTTAATTTTTCCTCTGCACCCTGTGAACTGGGTGTTATCGCTTGGAGTTTTGGTGTGGTTTATTTTACCTGGGACTGGTGGAGCCTCGACGAGCCGGCGTGCCGCTTATCTATTCCCCTGCGGTCGCCTCATTGTAACTAACAAAGCTCGTCTGCTGCCCGTTACGAGGCCTGTCGGGTTGCTACGTCCACCAGCTCTGCACCACGTGTCGTGGGTACCTGAGAGGTTTTTAAAGCAATGTAGATATGTATTGTTTGTCGATTTGGCTTGTAGGTATGCATTTTTAGAATTTAGATTATGGTATTTTGTGTATTATGCTCTGTGTGCTTTATTTGCGTAATTTGTTATTTGATTAGATTGATTTACTTACCCGGTAGTACGTTTTAGACGTGTTAGCCGGCCGGGGCTGCGGTAAACTCACCCTTTATTACGTAGTTCATTATCCGCCATTTGCTTGTATGTAAACTTGATAGTACTAAATCAACAGCTGTGTCTAGGGAACCGAACGCGGTACTCTTTTGTTCGATTTTAAGCTTTCGTGATTTTATTGCGCGATTTTAAATATGTTTAATAATGTAAAGGGCATATTCAAGTAGATTTTGGAGCGTTCGTTGACTTGCCTGATGTCTTTGCAATAGAAAACTACCTTGAATTTATATGGGCATATATAATCGTCTGTGTTTTCGCTTCGTAGAAATTTTGAGTATTATTATAGAGTCATTTTGAGCTGGCACTCGGGGTTAGACGTCAGCTGATTGCTTGGATAGCTCTCTTCTGCCACACCCTGCCTTACGGGATGCGTGCAGACTATTTATTTATTTAGCTAGATTATTGTTAATGCTTTCTTCCTATTCGTGAAACGCCGTTACAGGGTGATAAAATTTTAATTGCTTATGCCGCGCCCAACTAATTATTTTAAAGTGTTTGTTGTGTCATAGCTTGCCTTGATATATATATATATTGTTGTACTTGTTTTTGTGTGTGGGCATTTCTGGCACTATAGTACTAATATTAATAAAGCTGTGATATTTTGATTGGTCGTTATTTTGATTTTGTTTGATCTGCTGGACTTATCTTGGACCTTGTGAACGGTCCGGCACAAGGATGATTCGATGTCGAGGACCTGGCCCCCATTCTCTTCGTATTTCGTTTAGTGTTATTTTCAGCGTAGTTAGAACCCCGACCCTCACGACTAGTTAGCCCATTAGGCCGATAGTTAGCAGCCGGAAAAATATCAAATATAACTTTCGCCGAAAGGTAAGGCCAACCCGTCTATCCTTTCTTACAACCTCTTTAATGTATCTTTCTGCAATATTACTTTGAGGATGTGTTATACTACAAAAACAAATCTGTATTCCTTTCCTATCCAAATTATTAATTAATCTTGCATTTCTGAAATATGTTGCATTGTCTGCCAATATTCTTTTCGGTTTACCTACTTGTCCTTGAACATTGTCAATTGATTTAATAACATGTTTTGTATTACTGCTTTTAGCTGGATATAATTTCCTTAATTTCGAAAATGCATCTACCATAATCAGAATATCGTCAGTGAAGTAACAATACCTCCTATCTCCCTTTACCTAAATTTTACAGGAGAGGGTAAAACCTGATTGCCACTTCGGGTGTTTGTATCGTTTGACACATACAATGCTATATAGATAGGAGGTATTGAAGTTAAAATTTCAAGATAGGAGGTATTGTTTTTTCCTGTTTTGCCGACATTTTCAAATTATCTGCGTATAGGAGCTATTGAAATTATGCGCAGTAAAGTTAGGAATCAATTGCTGTATAAATCGTAATTTTGACAATTTTGTTAGATAGGAGGTATTGTTACTTCACTGACGATATGTTTATACCCATACCGTCCTGTAACTAAATTTCCTAAGTAATCAATAGCTACCAGTGCCATTGGTTCATTTACTCTAATACTTTTAACAATATTCTGATTTTTTAAATTTTTCCTTTGCAAACTGAAAAATTTAGCAAGTTTTTATTAATTGTTTAATTAATTTGATGTAATTTTTCCTATAAAAACATTCACGAAATATTAACCAAGTTTTTATTGTCCCACAATGTCCAAATATTGTCTGAATTTCCTCAATACCTTCCAATATGTCTTCCCTACTTAAAACCACCAATTCTTTATTTTCAATAACTTTTAACAAGTTCTCTTTAATTTCATAAATTTTATAATTATTTTCTTGACTTTGCAATACTAAATTTCTTCATTCTTGAATTTTTCCTAACGTCTGTTTATTGAAAATTTCGTGTCTTGACATTCTTCCCACTTCATAAATTTTCTCAATTCCAATTAATATTTGTTTCGGCTTTTCATAGTTTGGTAATTCTTTTCTACTTAAGAAGTCTGCAATTACATTTAATCTTTCTGGTTTATGTTTAATTTCAAATTCAAATTGTTGTAAATACAATGCCCATCTGTATAACCTATCATTATAAAAAGTTTAATTTTTCAGGAAAGAAATTGCTGAATTATCCATTTCAATGTGAAATTTTTTTCCAGTTAAATAAAATATAAGTTCATTAATTGCAAATATTATCGCCAATATTACTCTTTCAGCTATGGTATATCTGACGTCATATCCTTTTAGAATCCTTGAAATAAGACATATTGGTACCTCGTCATTTACTTGTGGTAAGGTGAGACGTCGTTGCCAATTTTAACTTGCAAGTGACGTCCAGTTAGGTAAGATTTCAACAACAAGTAATATTGGAGGAAAGATATTAAAAACACCAAACATTCCCCATGCATCACATTTAATAAATGCTAGGTTAATACAGTAGCGACATGTTTCGACTAAAAAGTCATCATCAGGCTAACTACAATTAATATTACAGATTAGTAAAATAGAACCGTTAAGAGGCGAGAACTTACATGTTAAAACAGTAGTTTAAAAGATAAAACCATAATTAAGCAAATCAAAGATGAACCTTGAAGAGGTGCATGTGTTAAACCATATGTGTCGAGTCACATGGAAATTTAAGGACCTAGTCGGTCGTGAAGGCGCAAATTACATGCTAAAAAAACAATCTAATTAGTAAAAATAGCTTAATCAAAGGTAAAACTTACGGGAAAATCTTAACAAACTAGTTGAAAATAATTAAAACGTATTTAAGGCATATTTAAAAACAAACTTAAACTATCATCCATCGTGAGGCGAAGTAAGACAGAGAATGCCCGGAAATCGAGCAAATTTGAAAATGTAACCTAGCCGGTAAAGAAGAAAACTGTAACAATAATAAAACTTTCTGTAAACCAGGTGACAACAATAAGAACTAACGCAAGAATAGCAAATCGTGGTTGAAGTTCAGGACTTCGTTAAGAGATGACTGGGGGTTGGAATTATGATTTTTAAGAATTTCTTTAGTTTCCAACAAATTCAACTTAAGCCCCTTATTGCAGACATGAAGGATGTCAAAATTGGTGGAGGAATTGAAGGAATGGCCGGAGTCTAAAATATGATTGGCAAAAGCAGATTTTGAAGGAGAAATCGCTAAGTTGTTGTTTTTAATACAAGTGAGGTGTTCATTGAATCTAGTTCTAAACTTCCTACCCGTCTGGCCCACGTAAGAAGCGTCGCAGTCTCCACAATTCAGTTTGTATATACCTGACTGATCTAAAATGTTGATTTTATCTTTAGGATTAACCAGGTAAGATTTGACATTCTGTTTGGAGGAAAAGGAAATGTTTAAGTTGAATTGTTTGAAAATATTCTGGAATTGGTGAGAACACGGACCAATGTAAGGGAGAGAATAATAAATTTTATTAGAAGTTATTGTAGGAGTTAAAGTGGTATAAAGTTTAAATTTATAAGACGAAAAAATTTTATTTTGAAGTTTTTTAATAAGATCAAAAGGGTAACCATTATTAAAGGCAATCTGATAAATAATTTGAAGTTCACTATTAAAAGAGCACTGGTTAAGCGGTAAGTTATAAAGTCGATTAAAGAAAAACCTGAAGGCTGCCATTTTGTGTGACATAGGGTGAAAGGAACAAAATGGAATAACATTGTCTGTAGTAGTAGGTTTTCGGTAGATACCAATGGAGAGAGAATGATCGTTCCTAGTGATGGACAAGTCCAAAAAGTTTAAAACCTTTTCTGTTTCCTGTTCGACAGTAAATTTGATGTTGCTGTGAACTGAATTCAAGAAACTGTGACAATTAACAAGATCTTCCTTTTTCTCGAATTAGAGTCCCGACCTAAACATCTGGTCCCTTCATTTCTCGCATCTTTCTCTGTCTCTTTTTTTTTCTCGTTTGAAAGGGATGCCGTTAGAAAGCATGCTGTTTATTTTTCAACAACTATTATATTATGTCTTTCCTCCAGGGCGTACGAAACTGCGTGAGATCTCACTCTATCTAGTATATCCCGCCAATTAGAAAAGTTTAAGCGTAATTATTCGGGAAAAAGCTAGCGTCGTGTGTCTTTAGCTAGCAACCGCTTATCGCTTGCGACGTCCTCACCCTCTTTTGGGATCTCTGCTTCACAGAGGGTTGCATTTTGAGTCAGATTTGATTGCTTTATTGGTTACGCGTGTAGATCTGCTTCACAGATCGCGTTATTTAAACTTGATGATTGTTTTTGCAAAATTTATATTTTGATTATTTGGCTACGCGCTCAGGAAGTGAGTATTTGGTTATTCGTTATGCGGCAATTGTAATCTGTGATATATTTAGGGTACTTGTGTGTGCAATTTATATTGGTATATGTACGCAGCATTGATTTTAATGTGTTATATTTATTATTGTTTCATTGTATTGGTCTTGGCATGTGATATTTGGGCATTTGGTTGCAAGCACTATAGAACCTCCTGTGTTAATAAAACTTGTTATCAGCTTGATTTTGGTGGTGTCATTTTTTATTGCTTTTGTAAGCTGCGTGTATCCCAACCTTGGGGAGGTTCGACCCAAGGATTTATTCTTCGTCGAGAACCTGGCGCCCTTTTTAGAGTTTGGAAGTTTGGAACCCCGACCTCACGGCGAGTTAGCCGCCTTAGGCCGATATTTACCAGCTGACAAAATACCTAGTACAACTTTCGTCAACAGGTAAGGCCCACCCTTGCTCCTTTTATCGTTACAAAAAGGATTTTGACGCCCAACGTGTGGGGCTTGACGTAACGACGCTGTCACGACGTTTGTTAGGTGGTTTTGGTTCTATAGTGCATTGCCAAGGTGTTAAGGTTTATTAATTTTTGGTGTTGTTCAGATCTTGTTAATTGTCACAGTTTCTTGAATTCAGTTCACAGCAACATCAAATTTACTGTCGAACAGGAAACCGAAAAGGTTTTAAACTTTCTGGACTTGTCCATCACTAGGAACGATCATTCTCTCTCCATTGGTATCTACCGAAAACCTACTACTACAGACAATGTTATTCCATTTTGTTCCTTTCACCCTATGTCACACAAAATGGCAGCCTTCAGGTTTTTCTTTAATCGACTTTATAACTTACCGCTTAACCAGTGCTCTTTTAATAGTGAACTTCAAATTATTTATCAGATTGCCTTTAATAATGGTTACCCTTTTGATCTTATTAAAAAACTTCAAAATAAAATTTTTTCGTCTTATAAATTTAAACTTTATACCACTTTAACTCCTACAATAACTTCTAATAAAATTTATTATTCTCTCCCTTACATTGGTTCGTGTTCTCACCAATTCCAGAATATTTTCAAACAATTCAACTTAAACATTTCCTTTTCCTCCAAACAGAATGTCAAACCTTACCTGGTTAATACTAAAGATAAAATCAACATTTTAGATCAGTCAGGTATATACAAACTGAATTGTGGAGACTGCGACGCTTCTTACGTGGGCCAGACGGGTAGGAAGTTTAAAACTAGATTCAATGAACACCTCACTTGTATTAAAAACAACAACTTAGCGATTTCTCCTTCAAAATCTGCTTTTGCCAATCATATTTTAGACTCCGGCCATTCCTTCAATTCCTCCACCAATTTTGACATCCTTCATGTCTGCAATAAGGGGCTTAAGTTGAATTTGTTGGAAACTAAAGAAATTCTTAAAAATCATAATTCCAACCCCCAGTCATCTCTTAACGAAGTCCTGAACTTAAACCACGATTCGCTATTCTTGCGTTAGTTCTTATTGTTGTCACCTGGTTTACAGAAAGTTTTATTATTGTTACAGTTTTCTTGTTTACCGGCTAGGTTACATTTTCAAATTTGCTCGATTTCCGGGCATTCTCTGTCTTACTTCGCCTCACGATGGATGATAGTTTAAGTTTGTTTTTAAATATGCCTTAAATAGGTTTTAATTATTTTCAACTAGTTTGTTAAGATTTTCCCGTAAGTTTTACCTTTGATTAAGCTATTTTTACTAATTAGATTGTTTTTTTAGCATGTAATTTGCGCCTTCACGACCGACTAGGTCCTTAAATTTCCATGTGACTCGACACATATGGTTTAACACATGCACCTCTTCAAGGTTCATCTTTGATTTGCTTAATTATGGTTTTATCTTTTAAACTACTGTTTTAACATGTAAGTTCTCGCCTCTTAACGGTTCTATTTTACTAATCTGTAATATTAATTGTAGTTAGCCTGATGATGACTTTTTAGTCGAAACATGTCGCTACTGTATTAACCTAGCATTTATTAAATGTGATACATGGGGAAGGTTTGGTGTTTTTAATATCTCTCCTGTGATATACAACCCCATTTCGAGTTACCAATGGATCCTTTTGTTGAAGTAATATTGGTATAGAAGGCTTGCTTTAATTTTTAATAATACATTATGCCAATCCCTATCACAATCCTGTTGAATGATAATAATAATAATAATACTTTTTATTTACCGAATTGATATACATTGCTTTTTTACACACAATATAATAAAGGAAACCAAATTATCACCCGACAAAAACACAGCAAAACAGTATTGTTTATTCTCGAAAGATTTATTTATAACGTCAGTTAAACAATGACACTGCTGAATGGTCGAAGGAGCATCTTTTTGTATTATACTTAGCTAGTATTAGTTTCTGCAGTAATTAGGAGATTACAGGAAGAAGACTAAAGGGTCTATATGAGTTGACTTCATTGTGATGTTTGCCTGGCTTTAAGATCATGATGAGCTGAAATCTTTGTGAATGATGTTATTGTGTTCTGGGACAGTTTTTTGCGGTTATTACGTCAAATCGACAAGTTGTATGATTGCTCTGATGTTGCATTTCATTTTTATCTCTGCAGGCACGAATTCGCAAGTTGAGGAGAAGGGTCAAGATATTTACTAAGTTCTTTATATATCCTTTTTGCATGAGTTCTATACACTTCGGCAAGATGTTGCAGCTCTGCTCTAGCCCAGATACCTTTTTTGATTTCGCATTAACTTTTCAGATAAAGCAATTTTTTGCTGAAAGAGCTGTTAAATATTGCTTGAATTATTTGCTGCGTAGGTCTTTTAGTGTTTGCTTCAATTTCCTGGCTAATCAATTATACCGTGTGAATAATGTAAGACTATACATTGGCAACTTTATTTTAGCATTAATCAATTTACCCATGCTAGTAACAATTGTCGGTTTTTTCTGTAGTCACTGTGTTGTTATTTTGTTTAACAACCATGGTAACATTAAGTAGATTAGCTATGTCTAATTTTGCATAATTCAGCCATGTACAGTCTTACATTATTCGCATTATTCAATTTACCCATGCTAGTAACAATTGTAGGTTTTGAAATTACATCATAATTCAGTTTCTACTAGTTTCTGTAGTCACTGTGTTGTTATTGTGTTTACAAACACCATGGTAACATTAGGTAAATTCCCTATGTCTAATTTTGCATAATTCAGCCATGTACAGTCTTACATTATTCTCACTGTATATTCGTTTGTCTATCATATTGTGACTGTCCTGCCAGGTAATTCTAGCTCTATGTTTTTCAGCTATTAACTGTTTTATTTGTTGTTATGATCTTTATATTGTAATAAAGGTATGCTATTCCATTGTCAGGGGTTTTTAAGCTAATATAAAACTTTAACTGATAATTAATGTATTCTTAGAAGTCGTTCCAACCTGTGTTTCTGTTGACAAATGTTGGAAAATCTTCCTTGACTATATTTGTTATGATTATTTGAGAATCATTCGACGACAAGTGATAATTATTATCAATTCTGATGTAATTGTTTCATATTTCTTTTGTAATAAAGGGCTAGTTTGTGATGTTTTATAGTTTTCAATACTATAACCGCAGTTTCAGAATAGGCTGTTTCCCTTTGGGTACATTTGATATGATAAGTTTTATATTCAGGAATTTTAAAATAGGTTCTAGTGCTGAAATGAGACTGAGATTTAGTTGGTTTTTAAAAATGAGTTGTAAGTTATGTTTCGGAATTCAATAGGTTATATAATTGGAACGAAACGGTCTAGGACTCTTATGTTTTATTTAAAATAGCAAGGGCTGCTGGCTTGTGTGACAAACGTCAATTTATACGGCCTGGAGCCGGGCACCATAGCTCAGTGGTAAGCATTCTGGCTACTGATCTAAGGGTCGAGAGTTCGATCCCCGATCCCGGTGAGGTTTTAAAAAATAAAAAAATGCGGATGAAAGCATCTACAGAATGCCATCATTCTGAAGTGATGTAAAGCCGTGGGTCCCATGTTACTACGGTGTGCAGCAGGTAAACGATTCCTTACTAAGGTTGGAACTCCTCAGTCTCGGCAAAATTCTAATTAGAACTAAGGTACCTGGTACTCTGCATGCCACATTCCCACGAGGTATACAGTCCAGTGTATATAAAGCGACTGTAATTATGTACGGTCGGCGCCTTAGAAATCGGGACAGTACTCAATACTATGATATATTTTGTATGTATTTTTAAGTGTATAAACCGAGATTTTGCAGTTGTTCTGGTTTTAATTGTTGCGTAATTTTTCCGCTTGGTTTAAAGAGTCTAGCGCTAGGTTTTCAAAAGCCTGACGTTAATTGGTTATGCTGATTATCTCATCAATTGTATGCCGTACAATTCAAATGGGAAAAGCGCTAGGTGTAAAATGTGTGGCGCCAGATTGCGCTAGGTGTAGAGAATCCAGCGCTTGGTTTTCAGAAGGCTATCGTTAATTGGTGGTGCTACCGTTAACTTAGCACCCCCCGAAAAGACCAGTAAAAATATCCGAAACTACAATGGCGCTAGCGTAATAAGTTCTGGCGCCAGAATGGGCTAGATATAAAGAATCAAGCGCTCGATTTGGAGATCATTTAGAATAGTTGGTGGTGCTATGTTAACCGACCCATTTATAAGGCGCCGACTGCACATTTATGATATATCCTTTTTACAATACGTTAAATCCCGTAAGGCTATTCCTCTTCCCAATGTATATTCTTTGATTCAACGGAAATTCTCTAAAAACACCAACGAGAACAAAATGCATACACCACACGCAGAAGCGCCTGGAAAGACTCACCTTCCAAGGGCTAAGAACGCAAAACTGAAATCATTAAACTAAATTAATGAACAACCGAAACATTTTTAAAAATATAATATAGAATTTGAGTGCTTGCAAATATAATCTCAAAATCCAATTTTGTATGAATCAACAGTAATTCATGTGTGGTTAAACATCATTAGTTGGCGGTTCCAGTTATTGAACGGTAATCGTTTAGGTATAGCACCAAAACTGTATTTTCTCTTGAAGATAAAAGGTTGTGGTGATACCTTAACCTTTCTAATTTAGTAAAATTATTTTGTATCCGCTTTTGGATACTAACCAATTACTTCGCTTAAAATTTCTATTTCAGTAATAACGCCTACTCGCTAATTCAACATGGAATTACCTTTGTGGGCGTGCTTCTGCAGTTTTCTTTATACTGTTTTGCAGCAGAATATCTGTCATCTGAGGTACCCTATTAGAATTGCTCTGCAGTAATAGTAAATACCAAACTAATGTAAAACATATCTGATATTTTATTAGGCAGAAGCAGTAGCGGACGCAATATATAATTCTGAATGGTACATGGAATGTTCACCCACTTTAAGACGTTCTATTGTTTTGATAATACTAAGGGCACAACGAAAAATTATTTTTAGAGCGAGTGGACTAATTGATATTAACATATCTACATTGGTGGCTGTAAGTAATGTTCTTTCCTTATAAAAATCGCATGCTAGAAGTAAAATTATTGAGATTTCTACTATACTGCTAAAATGTCTTCTTCACTGACTTCTTTTTTTTTAACTGCAGGTACTCCAGGTTTCATGGTCTATATGTAATCTAGCTAGAGCAATAAGACGTTAATTACACTTAGTACATGTTTTTGATTAAAATGGTCCATATATTGCCTATATGAGAGAAGAAAGAAAAAGAAGAAGGCATTTAAACTTTTTCTAGACAATGGATAGATTTAATACTGTTACATATGCACTTAAACCTATTGTATTTCACATCAACTCGCACTATGCACTTGTAGTTAAAACTGTTTTAATTGTTACCTTAATTAATAATAATAATAATAATAATAATAATACTAGTTTATTGTCTTAATGACCAAATACATGTTTGGCGTAGACGCGTCGAAACTAATACTAACACATTAAAAAAAAACGAAATTACATACAAAAACTACTGGAACAGTTCGCCTATACCGTAATAACATTTTTGTGTTAAGTGATTGCGCAACTTTTGCTTAATTCAATAACATTACTACTTTTGATAATGAAATCCGGCAGCGAGTTGAAAATTTTAATGCAGGTGTATTTGGGTGATCGCTCATAACTAGCCGCGCGATGCTGTGGGGTCATTAGCATCGAATTGCTTCTGGTAGGGTATTGGTGGAAGTCTTTGTTTTTTATAAACATGCTATAGTTGTGGAATACATACTGTGCAGATTTATATATCAGAACGCAGGGAAAGGTCAATATAGCTTTATCCACAAAAGTTCGTCGGCATGACGTTCTGGGTGTCAGGTTGTAGATTAGACGCACAATGCGTTTTTGCAATATAAAAACGCGCTTAGCTGATTTTGACCTTCCCCACAATAACACATTGTATGCCATATGAGAGTAGACATGTGCGTAGTAAACAGATAATAATTGTTCGGAATTTAAGATTGATCTCAATTGAAGCAACAGGTAGAATGCAGAATTTAATCGTGAACAAACATAATCCACCTGCTAACATACCCCGGGCCCTTCCGAACAATACGCAGACTGTTTTGTTGTTGTTTAAAATCAGTCTGTTGGTGTTACACCAGGTGTCAACATCTTTTTGTACGGTATCTATGTTATTCTTAAGATCATCCTAATTATTACTAGTAACAATTACAGAAGTGTCATCCGCATAAATTATTGCATGACCAGACTTAATATACAATGACAAGTCATTAATAAATATTAAAAAAATTAAAGGTCCGATGATGGAACCCTGCACGACTCCTAAATTCACATTTCGTGCCTGTGTATATTGGCCTTCCATTTTTACTTTTAATCTACGATTACTTAAGAAAGATAGCAGCCATGTTAGTCCATTTACTAAAGGAAAAAAGTTCTACCTTCGTTGACTCAAAACCGATTTTGAACATTTTTTTTTTATTATTTCGGAAAAAGTTTATGGAAAAGTTCCCCATAGGTGAGAAGGTGTGCTTTTTATTTTTTTTTCAATTGTTACTAACAAATAACTGTTTTTTTATATATTCTTAACTAAAAAAATTTATAACTTCTTTATTTATTTAAACCATTGCCTGCTATTTCATAACATAAGGTTTTTGGGTTCACAGATTACGAATCTGGCCTCAAATTTGGTCTAAAAACCAAAATGGTGTCTAAAAAATGGCGTCGAAGGTCTAATTTTTTCTTTTATTTTTTTAAATTTTTATTAGAAGTCTAAGGGTTTTTGGGGTCGCTGATTACGAATTTGACATTAAAACTCAACTAAAATAAAAAATGGCGGATCCAAGATGGCAAAAAAATGTAATTTCTTTCGGACTTTATTTCTTACCTAAATAGGGTTTTTTGGGTCGCTGATCTCAAATTTTATGTTAAAAATTTATCAAAAATGAAAAATAACGTCTTTAAGTGGCAAAATAGCTTCATTTTTGAATTCCGCGCGTTGCCTCATATCTAGGGGTTTTGGATACAGTAATTATAAATATAGCATTAAAAGGTTAATGTTTATTCTATACGATTATTATTATTATTATTATTTAATAAACATATACAAATAAAATTCTAAATTGTTAAACTAACTCAAATTTAAATAGATTAAATACATTTAAATATAACATATGAATACGTATAATTTCCAACGCTTAAAAATGTGTTTTCTACGACCTGTTTGTACAATTTCCAAAAGATATTACTGAATTAATAGTATATTTCAAACCAAGGTAAGAAAGTGCAGTCTTGCATACCGAGCGCAAAGTTTATAAACCGAGCCGAAGGCGAGGTTTGTAATTGCGCAAGGTATGCAAGAGCACTTTCTTAACGAAGTTTGAATACTATTTTTTTCCCAGCCTGCCCCAGTGGAGCAAAATTTGACACTATAAAAATAATTCAACAGACTGTTGAAGTTGTTAAAGGTGACAATATCCTGCAAAATATGCAGCATGTTTTCCGATTTTATGCTGTTCTCAAAATGTTTCTAAACAGTTTTATTCATTAAATTCTGAAAACTTAAAATTTTGTGGTTAAAAAATCACTTTACTATTTATACTTTTTGAGGTTATGTCCACTGAGGTCAAACTGTCAAAGCAGTTTTGGTTGGATTAAAAAATAAAGCGCGGGCGCGCACGGTGATTTTTAGCCTCTCCTGTCGTGAGTACGCATGCGCGAGATGTTAATTTAATTCCTTCGACTGAAGGGCCACTCACGGGGCCACTTAAGGTTTCGTACTTCCCTGCATCAAAAGGATGTGAACACTCACAGAATGCATTCCTAATTCCTCGTATAAACAGACTGTAACACAAGTCATAAAGTCAATTATCCGTCAACTATCAATATGTCAGCTGTCAAAATCAGCACGCGTCAGCTGTCAGCTAACATGCGGTACAGTCTCTTCATAAAAATTGCATGATTTACTTTCTTACCTAGGTGAGAAAAACGAACTTTCTTACCTCAGATGAGGTGAGCAATGCCTACTATTCTAACCGGCTGGGAAAAAAAGATTTGTGGCCGACGGAGGAATGTTATTACATAAAATCAAATGGTAACTTGTTCAACAGTATGGTGCAATTTTAGATATATATTAATTTTATTGTTCGTAATTATGGAAAAAAGCAATTGTTTTTGTCGATTATCAGAAACATAGAATAAAATCTGATGAAAGATACAGACGTCTAAAAACGAAAACTGGACCAGATATTCGATTTGAAAGAAACAGGTCTTTAAAGTTGCATCAAGAAAAAAATCTGGAAAATGTCTTTCATGTCATTTTATTGATTTTTTAAAAGAAACTTTAGCTGCAAATAAGTGATGCTGATCGGTTAATAGTTACAACAGCTCTCAATGCAGCAAATGAAAACATAGTCGTAGTATCAGAGAATATAGACGTATTACTTATATTAACAGCTTTAGTTTCTCCTGATAAAAATATATATTTTTTAAAACCTGCCAACAATAAAGGAAATAAAAAATATCTTCTTCGCCTGCAATTTGCGCATCCCAATTGAAGTGAGCATGTTCTTTCTGTACATGCTTTAACTGGACGTGACACAAATTCAGCATGTTTTAACAGAGGAAAGAATCTTCTTCTCGTTCAGGTGCTTATCCGATTTCGTATGTTTACGATCAACAAGGCTATCTTCACTTTATTGGTTGCAATTCTAGATAACTCATTGGATGATTTCTCATACCACACCCTTAGGTTTTGCAACCAAGATATTCTTCTGCGTCCTGGTCGACGTTTGCCATATATCTTGCCTTGTATAATAGATTGCAGTAGGGCGTACTTATTCTCATTCCTCATTATATGTCCGAGGTATTGGAGTTTGCGTATCTTGATGTTGTCCATGATCTCTTTACTTTTTTTTCATGCTCTCCAGAATTTTAAAATTTATTACACGGTTTTTCCACAATATCCGCAATATTCTCCGGTATAACCACATTTCAAAGGCTTCGATTATTTTTGTGATTGTTTCGTTAAGTGTCCAGGACTCGACCCCATAGAGCAAGATGGGAAAAATGTAGCATCTTAGCATGCGAGTTTTGGTGTCAAGGTGCAGATCATGGCTTTTGAATATAGTTTAATATATTGAAGATATATAAGGATGAGGAAGACGAATAGGACCAGCACCTTATTAAAGATCCACATAAATAAGTCCTAGTAAATGAAGCAATGGCTATGTTTAGGAAAGAATAAATTTGCCAAAAGTATTTGAAAATAGCTGTGATTTACAACAGACTGTAAAAATTTATATAAAAAAATACTGGTATAAAAAGTATGCTTGGAATGTATAGTGCAAAGAAAAGTAACTGCTTAAACTCTTAGAGGAATGTTTAAATGATTGAACGTTTTTTATTTTTCATATAGTACCGCAAGGTGAATGAGGTTACAGACAATACAATACATATATTTTTTAAATAAAAACATTTTGAATTTTAGGTTTGACTCTTTTATTAAGGCGTCTACTAAAAAAGTAGCGTTAATTTAGCATCATTGTGCTCTACGACGGTTTTGAGTCAACGAAGTTAGAACTTTGGCGAATTTTTAGGGCCCCTTATGCCCAGATTATATAATTTCGTGCTCAACACGTCACTATTAATCGTGTCAAAGGCACGGGCAAAGTCAAAAAATAAGGCCGCCACAAACTTATTGCAATCAACATCAGTATAGATGCGGTCTAAAAAACGGCAACATGCTGATTCAGTAGATCGTCCTTCCCGAAAGCCGTGCTGAGCGTCAGCGATGAGATTATATTATCGAGAAATGCTGTTAGCCTTGTGCACACTATCTTTTCGATTATTTTTGAAAACACACTGAGAACCGATATCGGTCGGTAGTTGCTTAAATGTTGGGGAGTACCCTTTTTAAACACAGGAATCACCTTTGCCAGTTTTAGAACATCCGGAAACACGCCACTTGTTACCGATAAGTTGACAAAAAACACCAAAGGGGCAGAAATTGCGTCAAATACGTATTTAATTAGTTTTATCGAAAGTTCATCTATTCCTGGAGAGGAATTATTGTTTAGTTTTAAAATAGTAGTCTTTACCTCCTCTTCAGTTACAGGGTAAAAGTACATTGTGTGGACTACGCTGGTAGATGCTGTAGATGTTTGGGGTTGGGGCGGATTTACCCCAAAATGCTCCACAACTTGCTTTTCTGCGATTGTAGAAAAATATTCAGCAAATGTGTTGGCTACTGCTGTAGTATCATGCATGAGAACACCACCGTCGGTCATTATTGAGATTTTTTTTAGTGGCTTTATGAGCGTTATCGTTTTTGCTGTTTACAATTTTCACCAACAGTTTGGATTTATTTACTGCAGATTTTATCAAATTTGCATAATAATTCTTCTTGGCATTTCTTATAATGCGCCTGTACTGTTTTTTCTTTTCTAGATAACACAATCTTGCAGTGTCAGTGTTTATCATACGCATTGTAACAAAACAGTTTTTTAGTTCCTCTCCTAGCCTTATTACTTCATTATTTACCCATGGAACGCGTTTAGATTTATACGCTTTGTATTCGCGTCTCATCAGTGGGCATGCAGTATTTACACACCATAAAAACGATTCTAGAAAATCATTGCAGAACCGATTGGCATTACCATACAGCATATCGTCCCACTCAATTTCACTTGGTAGGCTTTTCCGTAAATTAAGGTTTTCTGGTCGAACTTCTCTGGTATAGGTTGGTATAGCTTTTGTGGTTGACAGTAATTTGTGGTGTATATTTATTTTTATGATGCAAGCTAAGTGATCGGACACATTTGGATTAAATAATGAAAATGTAAACATGTTTTGAGGGAAAGATGCGACTAAGTAATCGATAGCCGATTCAGATTTTATGTTGTTCCTGTTTATGAATATTCGCGTGGGTTCAATATTTTTGTTCGCCAAGCGGAATGATTGGAAAATATCCGCTAATATTTGGGAGTGATTTAGATAGGGAGTCAATATTTAGATCGCCCCCGAGTATAACGTAGTCACTACACTGGTTGGCAATATTCAATATCTGGTTTAAATTATTAAAGAACACTTCGAGATTACCTGACGGTGTTCTATATACGGATACGACACATATTTTTTTATTGTTAATTGAAATTATAACCGATGAACATTCGATGTGCATTTCTACACTTTGACTGTTTATTGTTGGGCAACATTTAAAGTCATATTTTGATTCGACTAATATCATAACACCTCCATGTTCATGGTTAGTTCGAGTGTTATATGACCCAACACGGTAGCCATCAAGCTGTATGTACTGAACGCTCTCATTAGAAAGCCACCTTTCATTTAAACACATTATTGTCGGTTTATGCGAAGCAAGTATTACTTCAATGTCATTAATTTTTTTTCTAAGAGATTGTACATTTAGGTGAACAATTTTGATGTGCTCCGAGCGAGTTTGGTCAGATTTTTTATGGGTTTTGCTGTGCTTTCACTCGATGGCGAAAAAATGTATTTAGTTTGGTTCCCTTAGGCCAAATAGCTGGATCTAAGACTGCATCAACATACGCTGGGTCTAAACAGATTTTAAATGACGCATACAGTTGTGGATGTTTTGATTACAGTTTATCACAAGATGTTACTAGCACATAGATGTTTACAGAAACGTCCTCCTTGTCCACTAAGGCAATCACAGAATCCAATGTCGCTGAAAGCAGTGTAGTACTTTTCTCCTTTAGTAGTAACTTTGAATGCATTTTCTGAAATTTGTTCGACGGAAACATTTTTTGATCTCACCATCAGCAACTCGTTAATAGCCTTGTGTCTTTTATCACCCGCAAATGCCAGTAAACGTCTTCTATGATAGGATTCAAGCACCTTCGTAATGAAATCCAGTAGCGCACAGGGATTGAACGCCTTGCACCTTTGTAGAACTATATCTTTGAATATACGAATTGACGATTCAACCATATTATTTGTGTTGTGTCCACGAGTTATTAATTTGCTGCGAAAACAAAAAGCCCACTCCACTTTTCTATTCCATAACGTCTCTACGTGCTTGATAAGATTACCATATAAGAGATTGTGTTCGTCTTTTACGAACAACGAATATTTTTCTTGGGCCTCATCTTCAGAAGTAGAGTAAACAACTGCTTGAAATGTTTTCATTATAGACTGTCGATGATCTTTAGATACTGCATTTTGACTGTTCCATAACCACCTCCAAAACACTTGCAGTAAGTGAAAAATGCAGAGCAATAAACTTGATTCTGGGAAAACATTTCGCAATGCATTTCTTTCTGCTAAGGAATCATCAGTCATGATTATTCGTGGGTAGCCATGACCATTAAATCCATTTTCACCCAAGGTTTCACGCAATAACTTGAAAGCTAAAGTGTAATTCGATTCACTTTGTTATTTATGCAGGATGCAAGTTAAAGGAACTGCGCCAATTTTCGATGCTCCAAAAACAAATGTCACACATGTATTTGTTTGATCACAAGACCCACTTGAATCAATAAAAACGATATCATGAGAAAAACGACGGGCATGTGCTCTTAACATGATCGGTGTCAAAATTAGTATTATCATAGGATTTTCTTTGATAACGACTCTCATTCCGTTTTTTTCATAAAAAGAAATTTTTTTCTTCACGGTCTCGATAATGTCTTCCTCGCGTCTGGTTCCGAAATTACATGCTCTGGAAAGCGAAAAGTTGTTATATTTTCATACGTAACATCTTTTTCCGACCAGCGTATGTATTGGCCGGAGTTTCAATAAATTTGAACCAGGGGCGTAGAAACTATGAAGAATTTGTATTTTTCTCTTGAAATGCACTGATTCTTTGTTTGATTAATTATTTTTGAAAAAAAAAAGATTGAGGTGATTCGAAAGAACGTTTCATTTTGAACATTTCGTTAGGTTAAACTTTTTAGTGCGCTTACTGTTCAGGAATAAATGGCCAAAAACCAAACCATCGCGTGCCATCTCCATGATATGATTTTTAAGACATTATCGTCATCCCCTAGTTTCTACGCCACTGGTACAATTTTATTGAAATTTTGTCGATACCTACATGTGCCTAATATTGTGTGAGATCCAAGGTCGAACAACCTAGCTCAAATAGTTCTTGGAGATAATATTAATTAAAATCTATTCTCAGATAGTAATAATTTGTCGTTTGGTAGGATGCTCCTAAATCACAATCTAACGCCTGTCAATATTATTTGTAACAAATGTCTAACGCTAAACTTTATTTTGTGAACTTGTTACATGATAGTGTTACATATAAGTGTCTTATTAGGTATTTAAAACACGAAAGAAAAGTTTACAGATCAAGCGTCTACTTGTCTTGAGTGCCTTGAAGCCAATAAGACACGAATGTGGTACTAACGTTTTATCCACAACTCATATTATATTGGCTCTCCGTCGAAGAAGATGGATTACAACTGCTTGTGTAGAAACTGCTATAAACTTATATATGTATAAGACATTAGTATCTTATAAGGCCTATCAGACACTAGTGACTTATAAGGCCCATAAGACACCAAAAACGCTGTAATTATACCTTCAGAATATAAGTTGTGGATAAAATAGGTAAGTAGGTAATATTTTAAAACTGAAATAACTGGAAAAGAAGTGTGAAATAAAATGGAAGTGACTGAAATGTTACTGGAATGGTAATAAATAATTTCACACTTCAATAAATTTGGCAATAACTGTATCAATAGATACATTTCAGATGTTCTGATTATTTATTTGACGGGTAGGTACCTACCTCCATTTTTCATATAAGTAATTCACTTGTCGTTCACTGGGATTGACTTGGGCATTCGCAAGGTAGACATATATATCATTCTTGTCATATACGCTTTCAAGCATTACTTCATGGTAGTTTCGAGCAACAGATGGAGTCATGCCATCTTCAAAATACTGTAGGAAAATCTTTTCGGTCTCTTCTGACATTCGCAAGAAACTAAATGCTTCAGACACCACCACATTATGGTTATGTTCAAAACTGATCTATAAACAACAATTAAAAAGTCAGTAGTTGTCCCATATTAGTGCATAATAGTATATTACGATACTAGTGTATGAGTACGCCTTTAAAGCACGTGCGACGAGTTTAAGAGCACGACGCAAAGCGGAGTGCTTTTAACGTCGCTAGTGCTTTAATGGCACTTATACACGTGTATCATACGCTATTTTTTCTACGATATCGTAACAGAAATATAAAAACTTAGTTCGGTGACACTTTTTCCGTCACATAGTGTTAGATATTCTAGGTTATGTTGACATTAAAATTTACGGCAAAGCTTCTTTTAGTAGTTACTTATTATACAGGTGTGATAAGAGCATTATTAATATACGTGTGTTTAAGTTACAAACGAGTGCGTAGCACGAGTTATGTAAGCACACAAGTATACTAATGATGCATTATCACACATGTATTGTAGAAAATTTTATCTACAACTGCCTAAAATTGAGAAATGTGCATTAAGGGAAATGTCAGATCTGCATTTTCAAAAATATTTTAGTAGGAAAATGTCATTAAGTCATTCATTTAACACTATTTCAGTTAGGTAGGTAATGAAGCCATTACATAACTGAGTTGTGTAATGAGCTTCATTACCTAACGGAAATAGTGCCAAGTGAGTGACGTAATGAGCTATTTATCCTACTGGAGTAGATAAAATAGTATTAAAACACGCCACCAATGGCAACGTGCAAAAAAGATGTAATTCGGGCGATAATATTAAGACAAACGCCACTTTTGACACTAGAAACTGTGCAAAAAGTTGTCATTTTGACACGATCGTAGAAAAAATGAAATTTTGGCAAACCTGTCTACCTGATAACGCTGCTGTTTGTAAGGGGATATCAAAGTCAATACGGAAGTCGATCGGAACTTTAATATCTCGTTTTACTCGTTTTTTTTTATATTTTTGTGGTTATATTTTTGAAGCGATGCGGTCAAAACTTGATATAGTAGTAGTGTCTGTGCAGTGCTTTACAATACATTCCGACCAATACTGCAAATTTCGTATATCTAAAATAACGGTTTTTTCACAAATCAAGAAGCTACACTCCATAACCAAACAACGGGCTACACGGCACCAGTGTCAGTTTTTTCAATGTTGCTCAATATACTAGTTTTCGCTGAAAAAGGCACGCAAACATTTTCATCTGATTTTTGATAGCAACAAATTTCTTGCAAAAAATTAATTAACAAAATTAACACCGCAGTTTGGAACGTTGATATCAAAAATTTTTCAGCCACTTTAATATTCTCTTAACTTACCTACTTATATCTATTAAGTATATCTTATAGGTAGGTACCTATCTACTTACCTCAACTTTTATATTCAATCCAGTCTTCAGATGAACGTCATTCTTTACAGTGCCTTTATTTATTTTCTTGAATAGAATGTTAATTGTCGCATCGCACTCTTTATCTCGGTTTCGACTGTTGGTCCGCTTTCTGTTTTTCACTTTGTCAAAACTGTTGTGTTGGCATTTGAACACTTTGCGATAAAGGTATTTTTGAGCTTTGGGATAAGTATATCTCACAATCCAGTTCGTACACGTCTTCGCACTAAACTTTTTGATCCAAGCGTCGCACCATCCACTATAATTAGAGCCTTGTTCCGCATCGTATATTTTGCTCCTAATTGAAGCTGTGAATTTGTTATCGTTGTCGACAATATTTAGGTCCTCTATGATATCGTCCTGATCGTGAAGTTCTTTCAATGACTCTAAAATCGCCATTGTTGCGACGATAAACGGAAGATTAGACTCGTTCAGCAGGACGAGTAGACTTATTTTGAAGGTTATGGTTGCGGGGCGTGTGTCAGTCCACTGGCTGTTTCAACCTTTGAAGTTTCAATATTATTTGAAATTTATTCTGTGCCGGAGTAAAGTTTGTTCGAGCAATGAGCCACAGAGGCACATCCGATCCTTACTGCGGTACAGTACCACCTAATTTCTGTATCGTAGTAAACTTGGGAGTATGGAATTGCGCGTATTTGTAAAACAATGTCTACTACGGTACAGAACGGGGTGGTACTGCACCGTGGTAAACATTGTATTTGCGCTACCGGGCACAGGCATTGTACAATACGATTCGAGCAGACTGTTCTGTGTTGTTCGTCATACGCATAAGAATTGACGGAGGTAATACACCTGCTGAATAGTAGGATCACACGTCTTTCGAGTGTACGAGAAGTGGTATCTTCCAAGTGGCGAATAATTTACGCGTCCTGCATTGATTTGTTTCATTAATTATTATAGTTTTGTTCTTGCTTTGTATAGTTGTTAGGCTGTAAATTTAACAATTTTTGCTTGCATTTTGTCTACGTTTTATTAGTTCACTGCTTTATATGCATATTTCGTTATCGGACAGTCATTAATTGGTTTAAGATATTTCATATTTTATTTTACTCCGTTTGCTGTTAATTTTGACGCTTTTTTAATTATCTCCTAGCATAAGAAGCTGTATGTCTGCTTAAAAATATATGTTAGCATAGTTAATATTTACATCATCCGATTACTTTCTTCTGATTATTCGAGTTCTTAGAGTTTTATTAATATAAGTTGAAGTTTTTTATTACACCTCACCTGACTTTACGGCTTAGCAGTTACATAGTTATAAGATATTGCACTGTTTGCAATAATTAACTATGTTTAAAATCTCTTGCAATTAGCCATAATGGTATTTAAATCTACAAAAAAACAGCAACAGGTTAAGGCAGTTGTATCTCTCATCAAAGAACAATTTCCGTTGTATAGCTACGATGATATTATTAAACTTAAGCCTGGTGATGTATTTTTTATCAATATAGTATCGTCTTTACCGAAAACAAAATATCGGTTTCCAATAATGGTTTATCGCTTAGTACAAACAAAAGATTTTCAAATGCAGTTCGCAGGAAAGTCTTTGCCCTCTTCCTTGAAAATAAATCAGTTTGCCTTGGTAGAAACCCTTAAAAATCTACACGCTAAAAATGTTGATATGACTGAAACAGTTAACAAAGAAAACTCCATCTATAGTGTTTTATGTTTAAAATTTCAAAAGGTTAACACCTGGAAAAACAGAAAAAATATGTACATACTTTTCCAACACATTCGATCATCTAATAATTTTAATTTAAGTTTTTAAACAATGATAGTCACCACAATCTAGATTTAAGCGAACACAATGTTAATACAACCGCATTAAATATTTCCTGCTCTAACACTGCTGATCACTTTACTACATCAACGCCTGTTGAGTCTAGAAATGTAACTTTCGCAGCTGTGAAAAATTGCAAGAGGAATCTTTTTAGCACGGAAATATCCTCAAATGTTGGTGATATTGCTACAAATAAACTTAAGCGTTTATCGCTTAAGAAATACGACCAAAACCAACGAATTCGTTTGATTTAGAAAGTGTTCAATCTGATTTTCTTTTATCCGATCTTAATGTTGGGATCTTATCTCCTATATGCAGACCTTTGGTCAATGCACTACAGGTCAGCAATAATGAATTATATTATAATCAGACTATGGAAGTTGAATCTATTAACCAAGCGGTTCATCATGATAGTCACTGTTCACGTTCAGAAGAAACTATTATTTCTACAAACTATAATAATGTAACTCCGGAAATAAGCATTACTAACGACTTTAACGTTACTGGATCTATTCAAGATGTTCCTGAATATATACTTAATTTGTCTAGTTCTAATAGTTCTCTTACACTACCGAAAAATTCTCAGAATGAAACCAGATCTACTAACTATAAAGTAAATTACGGTAATTGTACTGTATTTGAAGGATCTTTTCAAATATCAAGGAAATTTTGGAATATTATATTCAAAAATAATAAATTAGTACCGGGTTACTATTCTTATTATCTTAGAAATAGGATCTCAAAATATATAAACAATAGCTGTCAATTAGTTTTTAAGTTTACGAAGTATCACAAAAAAAGATTACAATTGTAATATATGCTGAATGCATCCATAATAAACATAACTGTAAAAAATTTAAAATTGTAATTAAGAACAAGCAAGTATCGGTGTACAGTACGTCTCTTAATTTCTGTCATAAACAGAAATTAACATCATTTGTAAAAGGTATAGAAAGGGTTGCAGTAAAAAGAAAATTGATGAATCTTAAACCTTTGCATTACAAAAAAACTACCATTTTGAAAGCGAAAGAAAGTGTGGTACAACAAGGTAATTTACAGGACAGGGGCGGATGGGCCATAAGACGAACCGGGAAATTTCCCGGTGGGCCGGCTTTTCAGAGGCCCGCAGGGCCGGTGGCTGAAAGTACGTCTAAGTGATCTACCAACCTATCTTCATAAACATGTACTTACCGAAAATAAAGAACCGGAATGAATTTTTCATTTTCTTAACAAATTTTTGTAATTTTTTTCCTGTATTTTACGCTATTACTTGCCTATATAATTAATCAGCAAAAAATTGAATTTTTATATTTCTTCTTCCGACTGCCCATAAATAACTCTCAAACTTTTATGTTTTGTTTATTTTGTGGTAATTAAGATAAGTCATAAAAGAGAAAGAAGGCAATGGAAGCTGAGGCACACAAGTCAAAAAACATTAAATTTATGTTTGAAAAACTAGCCTCTTCTTCTATTATTAGTCAACCGCAACCATCTCAAGAATTATCGGAAAAAAATTGTTTCGTTTCCTGAATCCGTAAGTTCTCAAGTTGAAACAAGAATACAAAACGAAGGTGAAAACCAAGCGTCCACGTCTACTGCTTTAACAACTTCTTGTAATTTTCAAAGCATTGCAAAAACCAACGAAGCAAAATCAAGCTTTCAATACGCAATTAATATTACTGATAGTCACTATGATAGTTATTTTAAAAAGCCAAATTTGTACGACATTCAAATTTTTTTTTATTTCATCCGAGACAACCAGCTTTAATTGAATTTTTTAATCGCGAAAAAGCCTTCAAAATGAAAAATGGCACAGTAAGGAACTGGCTAACATACAATGAAAAAACTTTCAAGTTGTTTTGTACTGTATGTCTAGTATACGCAAAGCGCGAAAATCGATTTGTTCTTGGTATGAATGACTTTTCGCACACTTATCAACGAATTCAGGGCATGAAGTAAGCAGTGAACATGAACATTCCGTTAGAGCATACTTTATGTGCAAGAATCAAAAGGACATTTCCAATTTGCTTCTTTCATCTACATTAAATATCAGACAGCAGCAAATAAAGAAAAAACGACGAGTATTAGAAGTGATTATAGACATTATAATAGTAGATTATGCAATGAGGGAGAGAAATACGTTATTTTGCTGAGGTACAATTTCTGACTCGAGGGCGAAGCCCGAGAGTCAGAAATTGCACTGAAGCAAAATAGCATTCTCTCCGAGTTGCATATACTATTTTTTTCACGTTGCAGGAAGATTTAAAACGAAAACCCGTTTTTTTTTAAACGTCATTTATTGACATTTTAGTTACAATTATTTTAAAATTAGTAGCCTTTGGTAAATTTTAAAGTTGGTGTCACTGTAAGTCAATATGACAAGAGCTCACAGTTATGTCAAATTCGAGGTTAGTAGCTTAGGTTTTGCGTCAGTTTATGCCAAAACTGACGCGAAACCTAACCTGATAACCCCGAATTTACCATAGATTACCATAGATACGGTAACATTTTTACTTTAGTCCCTAGGGGCTAAAGTAATTACTTCTGTCTCTAGAGATTAAATGAGCTACTTTAGTCCCTGAAATAAGTGACTAAAGTGCCAACTTTAGTCCCGCAAGTGCAAAAAACTTATTGGAAAACGCGGATTAAGTTATAGAGGAAAGAAATATGAAGCTGCATATACTTTACCTGATCTCACATTGGACCATGATAACTTTTTGGAATTAATATTGTTAGTAAGTAAATATGATGTACACTTAAAAGAACATTTAAATGAGGTAATCGAAAAAAACAAAAATATCCTTGAAAAAGGACAACAACGTAGATCTGGATCATTCGTAAGTTTATTATCTAAAACAACTGTAAATTCAATATTGCAAATGCTCTATTTAATTTTAAAGGAAAAAGGCGTAACACCCTGTAAATGTATATTTTAGCCATATCCGGAAATTAAAAAAGGGCCGACAAATATTATTTCCCGGGCCGCTAAGATGTTGCCCATCCGCCCCTGTTACAGGATATTAAATCTGATGCCACTGTAAGAAAAATACGATCAGAGGCTATTGCTAGTATGGATAGAAATAAAAACGACTTGCTGGATTTGGTAGAAATGCACTTGGAGCACAAAGAATACATTCAGGAAGTATCGGTCCCATTTAATGTGAAATTATTCAGCATTCAACAGCTTAGGATTATCCAAGATCAAAAGATTGGCAATATTTTACCAATCATATTTTTTGATGCGACGGGAGGTGTTGTACGAAATCCACTCGAAGATAAAAAACGTATATATTTGTATTCCGCTGTGATTCAGACAAATACCACAAATAGATTAATTCCCATATTTGAAATGATTTCTTCGCAACATTATTCTAAATCTATATTTAAAATACTTCATGATTTTAGAGTATTTTGTGAAGAAAATAATAGTTGGCCTGTTATTGGATCTATAGTAACCGATTTTAGTTTCGCCAACATTCACGCTATATCAAAAGCATTTAATCGAAGAACAGTTTTAGAATATCTAAACACATGTATGAATATAATTAAAGAAGATATGCAGAAACCTGTATCTCAAGTCACAATCCATCTCTGTCGCGCTCATTTTATGAAGATGGTTTCTAAAGACGTTGAACAGTATTCGACCAATGAGAGTCAAACACTTCTTTTTAAAGAATTAATGGCTACTGGTATACTGATTAGTACATTAGAAGAGGCAAATGTATGGTTTAAAAACTTAGTTATTTTGCTATCTGGAAATTTTTATAACGAACAGGTAAAAGCAGCTCACATGCAATTAATAAAATTTTGCTCGAAGGATTATCAAAATTTTGAAGACAATATCGAACACAGCGGTTTGAAATCATCAGATAGTGAATTATTTAATGATAAATCAGAGAGCTTATACAGTAGCAGTCCTTTCTACATACATTTTAAACATTTTTTAAAGTCTACCATATCTACTCAGAAAGATATTAAGAATAAATACTTTAATAAGATCTTCCTTGAGTTGATGCTGAACAAATATTTGCCATATTTTCCACTATGGAGCGCGGTTATGCTGCAGTTTGGCAGGTATAATCTTAACAGATTAAGCAATGCTCCGGTTGAAAACTACTTGGGGTATTTGAAATCTAACTTATTAAATGGACAGAAAAATTTTAAATGTTCCAGATTTATTCGCATAGTACGGGAGCATATTTTATCACTATGTCGCGAATTAAGTTTTAAAATACAGAAAACAGGATTGACAAGACCAACAAGCGTTATATTTGATAATAATGAGAAAACATCTGAAGAAACTTGGAAAAAGAAACCCAAAAAAACTCATACGCACTTTTCGGGAAGATTTCTGAGACAGGAACATAATGCGTTAAAGCCTATTTTACCTGCAAATGAAGACTCTAACCGTAGTAAAATTCTACTGCTTGAAGATTTCACACAATGTACATACTGTGGTTCGAGTTCTATGTGTAGTATCCGAGCTGCAAAATTCTAATTTTATTTAGGCGGGGGTGGTTTACCCGCTATGTGGAGTACGGCAACTAAAATCTGTTTGGGCCCTTTTATTCGGTATATATAGGGTATGTTTTAGCAAAGTTTCGTTCGAGTTCTATGTGTAGTATCCGAGCTGCAAAATTCTAATTTTATTTAGGCGGGGGTGGTTTACCCGCTATTTGGAGTACGGCAACTAAAATCTGTTTAGGCCCTTTTATTCGGTATATATAGGGTATGTATTTAGCAAAGTTTCGTTCGAGTTCTATGTGTAGTATCCGAGCTGCAAAATTCTAATTTTATTTAGGCGGGGGTGGTTTACCCGTTATGTGGAGTACGGCAACTAAAATCTGTTTGGGCCCTTTTATTCGGTATATATAGGGTATGTTTTTAGCAAAGTTTCGTTCGAGTTCTATGTGTAGTATCCGAGCTGCAAAATTGTAATTTTATTTAGGCGGGGGTGGTTTACCCGCTATGTGGAGTACGGCAACTAAAATCTGTTTGGGTCCTTTTATTCGGTATATATAGGGTATGTTTTTCGCAAAGTTTCGTTCGAGTTCTATGTGTAGTATCCGAGCTGCAAAATTCTAATTTTATTTAGGCGGGGGTGGTTTACCCGCTATGTGGAGTACGGCAACTAAAATCTGTTTGGGCCCTTTTATTCGGTATATATAGGGTATGTTTTTAGCAAAGTTTCGTTCGAGTTCTATGTGTAGTATCCGAGCTGCAAAATTCTAATTTTATTTAGGCGGGGGTGGTTTACCCGCTATGTGGAGTACGGCAACTAAAATCTGTTTGGGCCCTTTTATTCGGTATATATAGGGTATGTTTTTAGCAAAGTTTCGTTCGAGTTCTATGTGTAGTATCCGAGCTGCAAAATTGTAATTTTATTTAGGCGGGGGTGGTTTACCCGCTATGTGGAGTACGGCAATGAAATTCGGTTTGGGCCCATTTGTTCGGTATATAGAGGGCAGGTTTTTAGCAAAGTTTCTTTCGGGGTCTATGTGTAGCATTCGAGCTGAAAAATTATTATTTATTTTGCCCGATATGTGAAGTATCTTTTTATGCGCCGCCATTTCTCATGTGTATCACCTAAAAAGCTTTATTCGGTTCGCAAATTCCTTAATTGAGTTGAATGTGGTATTAGTTTCATTCTCTATAATTTTTTGTATATCTATGAGCTCTTCGGCAATGTTCGTCACTTTTGGCTGCTACCTTCTGGCTGCCATCTTCACACCGGTTTCGTTTAGTAGGCCTGCGAGATGTAACAGTAGTCCAGTCCTGCTTTTCTTCATCATTGTTTAAAAAGATTATATCGTTACAAACTTTTTTCGTTTCTGCTATTAAAATTCCAGCTGCTACTTCTTTTGTTGTGACCTTTGATTTTGACTTCATCATATTTTGAGCATGCGATGGGCCATTTATCTCGTTGGGTCGTGTTCCAGCTGTTTTGCTTTGATTAAAGAAGTATATTTTGTTTCTAACTTTATCTTGTGTATTTGAATTTGGGGCTACACCGTCAGATGGCACTGTAGGTAAAGAAACCTGTTTCCGTTGTTTAGTTCCAGTTAGGGGTTTATAGTATTTAACATTACAAGCCAGGTAAAACAGTTTTTACTGGCGATAGGATTGGGATGACTGGCGAGCCGTTAGGCGAGCCTGTCATATCCTTGAGCCAGTAAAAATGGTTACCTGGTATGTTTTGTTGAATATTTTATTTGTTTCTCACTTGTAAATAACTAGAAATTTACCATTTATTCAAAATGTCAAACTGACAAACAACTAAATTCATCAATATGACACATACTAAGGAAGACAACTCTGGCTTTGCACGCTATCATTTATCTATGAGCACGCTTGTAAAATATAACTGGCTAGCCAGTAAATTTTTTACTGGCTAGCCAGTTAAGAAACTTTTTCAAGGTGAATACAGTGACTTGATAAATTGATGTTTACAAGTGAGGAACAAATAAATTAAATTAATTAGACTTATCTGCTCCTTTAATGACTTTATCGTTTCTTGTGGAGATGCAATTGTGACATCTTTTTGCTGAATGATTTCTCTTAAATACTGTTCTTCACTGACCTGAAAATCGTTAACTGGTTCCAGGTTATCACATGTGTTTACATCCGTAGACACATTGTCTAAATTTTCACAACAGTTTATTGTATTGTCATTGATAATAGTAACGTTTTTCAGATATTTGACACATCCAGGGTGTATCAAAGAACCACATGTCACGCACTAATTATTTGCTTTATAAAAATCAAATTGTAACTATACAGGGAAACCATAAGCTATAGGTTACAGTGGTAGCTAGAATGAACAAGCGTGTATTTTAGCATTATGGATATGTAAAAGAAAATTTCTGCCATTTTAAATTAAATTAAAACTTCGGAGCCATATGAACTATTAAAATAATATTTAAACTCAATATTATTGCTTATGTACTAATCTTTTACAAAATCAAGCCTTGCCGTTAATTATTATAACACGAATATTCCTCTCTGGTTAGGACATGCATTTTGTTTAATTTACTTCAATAATATTTTATGTTCAGATTAAAACTCTAGTAGCTATCATTCCTTCACGTAAATTAAATTAAGACAAGGTTCACTTCAAATTCAAAATCAGTAACTTTTATTTACCTGAAATGGGTTTGC
>CALNHX010010903.1:0-36365 GCA_940337035.1 Agriotes lineatus | reverse complement strand
CGTTTTCCAAATGTAATCATCTTGGGTGATTTTAATCCTCCTGCTGTTCAGTGGGGAGCTCTTGAATATTCTGGTACTAATATAATATATAATACATAATATATATATATATATATAAGTGGCAGACATCATTGAGGTTGTAAAAAACAGCGTATTCTTTTTCTCGACCATTAGAAAGGCGCTACTGATATTGCTTTCACACAGTGTTGCCAACAGTCGATAATCGATTTCCACCAGAAGGTCAAATAAAATCTACCAGAATTCCACTAATAATAATAAATTTTTTTTTACAGAATAATCTTTTATTCACAACTTCACAACAGCACAGATAAACAAAAGTAAAAAAAAATAACATTAACATTTAAAATATTTATTTTCTATTTTTATTAAAAATAGGAAACATAAACATTACAACAGAAACATACAGTTGCTGTTAAAGGTGTAGATTCCCAATTATGCTGCTTTAATTCAGTTTTTAACACAAATATTGAATATTTTATTCGTTAAAAGTCTCATTAACAAAATGCAAAGCGCAAGTGACGTAAGATTTGTGACAGAACCCTTTTATAAGCTATTTTTACATGTTTTTCCCCTAATTACGAGCAGATAAATTGAAAAAATCCCCCATTATGTATTTGAACAAGATTTTTTCCCGCAAAATGCTATTATACTTACTTGAAACATAGCCAGCTTTATCAGTTTTCGCTACGCGTCAGGGGTTTGAATGAAGCTGGCCATGTTTCAATAGTGTTGACATTGCTTTTGACTACTAATTTATAAAATTGAAGAAAAATACCAGGAATTCACTAAGAAATTTGTGTAATCTACCAGATTTTCTACTATCTACCAGATTGAAAATTAGTCCACTAAATACGTGTTTCATTCTACCAGATTTAGTAGAAAATCCACTAAGTTGGCAACACTGCTTTCACAGCCCTACATAACAAGCCCTACAGAGCGTTCATTTAGCACCCTTCGCCGAATTAAAACATTGCTAAGAAGCACTATTGGTGCAAATAGAGGGTTAGCCATGCTAAGTATTCATCGTCAATAGGTTTTCGCAAACAAGGAGCAATTAGTGGAAGCTGTAGTTAAAAAAATTGCAACTAATTCTCGCAAACTATAGTTCCAATTTTTTTTTAAATAAATGGTGTTCACTGTTCTTCATTTTTTTAATTGTGTATTATTGCATGGCAACCCCTCCCATAAACCCCCTCCTCTATAAAAAAAGGTTGAATTCAGAAAGCTGCCCCCTCCCTTCCGTTTTGAGCTGCATACGCCCCTGCATCCCGATTTTCATTATGTGCATTACCCGGATAATAATTGTCCTGCTCTTGGTGCCGATTAAAAGATGTAGATAAAGGTGATACTATATCGGCATCATCTGTACTCATAGATTCGTCTCAGTCATCATCCGGGTCTGGAAGAAGACGAGGTGAAGGTGGAGCATTAATAAATGTGTTCAGGGTTCTCATAGACTTTTTTACTTCTTCCAAACCCTTCAGTTTTTCAAGTTTTCCCGGCAACAGTTTTTAAACATGGCATGGCTACGGGCCGTTGGCGGGTATTGGGTATTTAACTTTTTTTTAAGTAATAATTTTGTTATATTACTATTTGACTGTTTGTTTTTATTCGGACAATTTATTTTCCTCTTTTCGACTCGGGTTTGCGGCGCCCTATTGCCTCAGCGCCCCGGTGCGGTGTACACCCTGGCGCCACCCTAAGGCCGGCACTGGTCATTTCATTAAGAAAATATCCCATGTTGCTATACTTTCTTAACATTACTGATAATTGATTTGGAAGTCTGAATGGTTTCCGGTGGTGGAGAAAGCTACAGCAGGGGCGCAAAGTGGTAAAGATGATAGTAGAAAGAGGCTACTTATCCCCCACCACTTTTAATTGATTCGCGGATTCGCGGTTTAATTCGCGGATTTATTCGCGGATTTCGCGGTTTAATTTTAATTGACCTAATTAAATTGATCTAATTAAATGACCCAATTAATTTCTCGGTTTGATCTAATTAATTTTGATATGTGCTACTGATTAAATTACGCATGAGCTACTGATTAAATTACGCGGCGGCCATTTTTAATTTGCTTCTGGAATTACGCGACGGCCATTTTCAATTTTCGCGCGAATATTTGAATTCAGATTTTTTTCTAAGTTCTATTTTTTGAATTTAAACTTCCCGGGTGTCGTCCATCTTGGTTTTCTGCGTGCGCACTTCTCGAGGCTGACCTTTTAATTTCAATTTTTGCTCAAATATTTGAATTTGAAATCTAATTTTTTCTAAGTTTCATTTTTGAATTTAAACTTCCCGGCCATCTTGGTTTTCTGCGCGCACTTCTCTCGCTCGCATTTATTTAATTTAAAAAAGCTTTTTGCGTCGGCCCAAGAGGGATTTGAACCCCCTACGTTCGTGCTTTATATCTGGCTTACATTCGTGTTCACCGCTATGCTACCGAGGCGACTTTGTTTTTAAGTTTTGAGCAGTGTACCACTCCACTGCTCTGACGTCACTCTTCCATATTTTAAACTAAATATTTCTTGAAAATTTTAAATTATAACAATGGAATTACATTGTGTGGATTATTAAAAGGCTGAAACGAATTTTAAAAAACTGATTTCGTAAGTGGTTTTGCTAGAATTAATTACTTTATTTTTATAATTTGTCCCAACAGGTCGTGTGCTATCTACACTTGCGTGCGGGTTTTCGGCGCCCTGTTTAATTAATGAATTTTAAATTTACATCGCTGTTTATGAACATAGATATATTTTTTAATTATTCTCAGTTTTACTAGAGCAATTAGCTTTTGTCCCTCGAAGAAATTTCAAAAAGAGGCCAGTTAAAAACCGTCTGATGCATTTAATTCTAAATGTTGATTTAATTTTTTGCACCTATATTTCAAATTTACAGCTATGCGATTATAACTTCTGTGAAAATATAACATTTTTAAAGCAAGTTTTAAAAGCCCTTAACCCTTTTCAAATTTTATTTTTGTGTACGTGATTTGCGATATATTTCATTGAGATATAAGCCATTAGGCGAAAAACCTCTATATTCAAAATTATTTTGATAGAATTAAAAAAATCTGGTGTGATACACTCACACAACTTCCTTTTACAGTGTTCTTATAATTAGTCAAAAATTTTATTTGTAATTTTTAGCCATTTGTCAAAAATTTTCAAAAATTACAAATTCTACAAAAACGGTACAAAATAGAGCGTTAGTTGAAGAGACAAATTTTCTCTAGAATTTTAAGGTGAATTCAAAAATGTAATAATATACCGGGTGTTCCATTTAAAATAGGAGTTAATAAAAAAAATAGAAAAAAAAACAAAAGAAACCCACTTTAGAAGTATTCAACTGGAAAATCATTTATTTCACATTAATACAAATTAAAGATGTAGTAAAACTGTAAAGTTTAAAAAAAATCGTTAAAGCCCTTTTTGAAAGAATCGAAAAAAACTGAAAAATCACAAGAGTAAACACCTACTTTCGGTTATGCGATTTTCTTCAAAAGCTTGCTGTCTTATCTACATAGTACACAAAACTTATATATGAAGTTTAAATGCCATACCTCTTTTCGTTTTTGAGATATTCTGTTCACAGGCAGACACACAGACAGACACACAGACAGACAGACCAATAAAAGAAATATGTTTTTTTGGGATCAGGGGACTCTATAACGTGAAGATCTGTTGAAAACTCAATTTCGAATTTTTGGGGTGAATCCAATACTTCCTTTATAGTAAAAGGAAGTAATAAACGGGCTAAATTATTCAAATGTATTATTAAGTATAAAAAAGGCGTCACGTAATTTTATTATTATTATTCAAAAATTTTGCCTTTGTTGTTGTAAAAACGCCGGTCAGAGCCTGCTCGGAAAACGCAAGCACCAACAGGAATTACAAAAGACGTTATAGCCCCGAAAGCCGACTTTCTATTGTCATCCTCTGTGAACTTTAGTCACGCTGCAGTTCTCACGGTTAGTCGTGCGGCGGCGTGTTATTTTTGTATTTTGTATAAAACCGTTGTGCGCTATTGCAATAAGCCTATTCTGTTTCAAGTCATTGTAGCGAGTGTTCTGCGCTTCAACTGTAACTATAAATCCCTCCGAGTTATCTGTTTGCCAAATTCTTGAATACTTCAAGAATGGGTTATATACAAATGAGGAATTTGTTTTACTTGGTTTTAAAATCATACAAGATAAATTAACTAACGAGAGTGTAGTTCTGGAACCTGCATATTGGTCTACTTATTTTGAGTTAAGCCAAAGTGTCGGAAGGATTCCTGCAAGGCGATCATTTGCATTCCTATCGGTGAGTAAAAATAAATTTCCTATTTTTTTAAAGTTATTAAATTTACGATGGTTTCTTGGCTTTTGCAGCCACAATTCTAAAAACCGTTAGTTTAAAACTCAACACATAGGGCTGTCCCTTAAAAACGCTCATATAAAATTGCAATTTACAGGAGGGGCCATCTACGTCTACGACAACTGCTGATAATAAACGTGGCCATTCGCTACTGAGTAATTCGCCAACAAATGTAAGTTCGCCCGACATTTTTTTTATATTTAAATTAACCATTAGAAAATTCAGCTTTTATGCAAGCTAAGAATAAAATACATGTCTGCCCCTATACTCAAGCAATTTTACGGGAAATGTTTGTATTATATTTTTTTATAATTTTACATCAAACGAATAATCCAAGATCGTCGATCTCGACCAACATGTTGGATCCTGTGAAAGTATGCACGTGAATCAGCAAGGACCTACCACAAAGACGTCTACATTGGGTGACATGGCAGTACATGTAAGTTTTACCGACATTTTCTTTTATATTTAAAATTAACCATTAGAGAATTCTGATTCATGCAAGCTAAAATAAACCCATATTGGACCACTATACTTAAGCAATTTTACGGGAAATGTTTGTAATATATTTCTTTATAATTTTACAGCAAACGAATAATCCAAGTACGTCAAGCTCGAACGCCATGACACATCCTGCAAAACACTCGCCGATGAATCAGCAAGGGATTAGCACAAAACCGACTACATCTGCCGATCAGTCAGGACATGTAAGTTGTTATATCCAAATTTGTTACAAAATAAAACAATGTCTTTATTTTTAGGGACAACCTGGACTCCGGTACATCACGTTGATGGGCGAGGGCCGAAGTCTGATAAAAAAACTTAACACTGAGGCGCTTACCTTAACCTTCAAGTTCAAAGAGATTGAGGATACGACGAGCAACCCCTTCATATGGCTTAGTGTAAGTATAACTATAAAACACCTGTTATTGTGTATTGAAAACAAGCACTCTAAATTTACGCCGGAAGTTATTTATAGATTTTAAATGGGAATATAGTTTAATTATTTTTAAACACATACTCTAAATTCATGGCTGTAGTTTTAGCTTGGTTTTACAGATTTTGAAATTCTAAACAATTTGATAGTTTAATTATTTCAGACATTTACACCGTTATATACGCCGTTAATATTTTGAAATATGATGAGTTCGACGTTTTAACTTATTGAAAACCTTATTTACAGAATGCGTTTGATGAAATCATCGCACACATCACCCGAGGTGCAGAGGCGTCTGATATGATAAGATAGGTTTAGTATTAAGGAATGATAATTTTTCCGACAAAGCTATAGGCATTTCTTTCCGCCGTGTGAACCAACTCAACGCCGGTGTTGTAATGGCAACCTTGGAGAAAATTCTTCAATCTAACGCCAAATTTTTTGCTCAAGATAAAGTGTCATTACATGTAAACCGAATTACTTGGCCTGTTGGGTATGGTCGTATCAGAATGACTGGCGTTAGTTTTGAGGAATTTTCTCAAAGGAAACAGCGCATATTAACTGTTGCAAATAATGACAATTACTATCTTGTCCGAGCTCTTATTCTGGCCAAAGCTTGGACACTTAATAAACCAGAGTTGCATCTCCAAAGCAGGTTATCCAATACTAACGCAGAAATCTTATGAGCTTTGTGACAATTCCGGTGTTGACCTGCGCAATGGGGCCACACGAGAACACTTGGAACAATTCCAGCTGTATTTAGTTAATTACACCATTGTTGTTTATAATTCGCGTATTGGCGCCAGTAAATATTACGAGGGACCCAGGAACTCGACTAGAAAAATATTAAATTTGTTATTGGAGGATCAGCATTACAATGTAAAAATCAGTTTAACTTCAGCTTTTTCAACCACTTATTTTTGGGAAATTTTGTCTAACCCGCACCAATAGGAAATAGAGTCACAAAAAGTGCGCTTACATTTGCCTGTGTTGTCATTCAAAACCGCCCTGTAACCTGTTTTTGAACACAGTCGCTTGTAATATTTGTCATAGGGATTTTCGTGGTCAGGAATGTTTGGACGAACATACAAAATCATTGTGCAACACCTTAAAAAGGTGTGGAGTATGTCTCATGACATACTGGCAAATTCGCAAGAAAAGGCGTACGTGCGGCGTGAAATATTGCCATACCTGCGGAAAAGACATGCCAACTCGACATTTATACTATATGGCAAAGAAAAAGACCCTTAAATTGTCTGAAAATTTTATTTTTATCTTTTATGATTTTGAGGCAAGACAAGAGACGGCTTTGGAAGGTGTACCCAACGTGTTCTTGCACGAACCAAATTTATGTGTCGCACAAAACGTCGGAAATTCCTGTATTAATTTTGAAGATGTCACTCAGTCTTGCAGAATTTGCGGTCCTCGTCAGCATGTATTTAAAAATAACCCTGTACAAAGTTTGCTAGATTATATTTCTAAATTATCCGATATCGCTAACGTTTTTGCACTGGCGCATAATATGAAGGGTTATGATGGTTCTTTTATTATGCAACATATTGTCAAGCAACAGAAAAAGTGGGTCCCGAAAATTATTGCAACCGGCACAAAATTAATGTGTATCACATGCCCCAATGTTAAATTTATAGATTCTTTAAATTTGTTGCCTGTAGCATTAGCTAAGCTACCAAAAAGGTTTAAATTTGAAGCTTCAACAGGATACGTCCACCATTTATTTAACAAAATAGAGAATCAAAATTATATCGGAGTAATGCCTCCAATACATTACTATATGGCTGATGAAATGTCCCCTTCGGATCGATTAGCGTTAGTTGAGTGGTATAATGCTGAAATCTCTCAGAACACAGTATTTGACATGCAGGAAGCAATAGTCAAATACTGAATTCAAGATGTCGATATATTGCGCAAGGCTTGTATAGAGTTTTGGGTTCGTATAGATCCTTTTAGAGAGTGTAGTACAATACCTGGCTGTTGCAGTTTAGTTTACAGATAAAATTTTTTGAAAGAAAATACTATAGCAATTATTTCACAGGGCGGATACAGGTTAGGGGATAGACAATCTATGATTGCCATTAAATGGCTTTTGTGGGTCGAGCACGAACAAGGTATCGCAATTCAACATGCCGGTAATAATAGAGAAGTTCGATTGCCTGAAGGTCTTTTGATAGATGGTTTTTGTGCAGAAACGAACACTGTTTATAATTTCCACGGTTGCTATTTCCACGGTTGTGAGCAATGTTACCCTGACCAAACCGTCGATTTAGCAAAAGTAAAAAATGATACAATGTTTGTTCGTCGCGAAGCAACAAAAGAAGCATCTGCCTCAAGGATTAGAAGGGCTGGTTATACACTTGTAGAAATGTGCGAATGCGAATTTAATTTATTTTTGAAATATAATCATAATGCAGCTAATTTTGTAAACAATCACGATATTATTAGAAATACCCCGTTAAATCCGCGAGATAGTTTTTTTGGTGGGCGTACTAATGCTGTAAAACTGCATTATAAATGTCAAGAAAACGAACAGATAAAGTATTTCGATGTTTATAGTCTTTATCCTTACTTGAACAAATATGGCAAGTACCCTGTGGGCCATCCTAAAGTATACGTTGGTGATGCGGGGTGTAGGCAGCTTCCTTTCGATTCCATCGAAGGTTTAATCAAATGCACTGTATTACCGCCTCAAAATCTTTATCATCCAGTTTTACCTCTTAGAATGCATAGAAAACTAATGTTCGTTCTATGCAGATTATGTGCGGAAACCAGTTTCGCTGGTGACTGCAACTATGCAGAAGATTAGTTTACGGGGACATATGTGGCTGATGAGTTAAGAAAAGGTTTTGAATTGGGATACCGCGTGCTCGAATTCCATGAAATATGGTCGTACGATATTGTTCAATACAACAGGGACACTAAAACCGGAGGTCTATTTTCAGGATATGTGGATAATTTTTTAAAATTAAAACAAGAATGTAGTGGATGGCCTACTTGGTGTAACAACGAAATTTCTAAGGAACAGTATTTAAGAGAATATTTAGAAAGAGAAGGCGCATCCTTAGATAAAGAAAAAATTTGCTTGAATCCAGGTATGCGTTATAGTTCGAAATTAAATTTTAAAGCATTCTGGGGCAAATTTGGGCAAAGGAAGAATTTGATGCAGACCAGTATTGTTTCAGATTCTTATGACTTTTTTAAAATGATGACTGATCCTTCAATACAGGTTCATTCAATTATGATAGTTGATGATAAAGTAATAATTGTAACCTGGGATAGACCTGAGGAGGGAATAGTATGGCTCAAAACGGTTAATGTTGTATTGGCTGCATACACTACGGCCAATGCAAGACTTGAGTTGTATAAATATTTGGAACAATTAGGACGTCGTGTATTGTATTTTGATACCGATTCCATATTAATGACCCAAAAGCCTGGTGAATGGGTACCTCCTGTGAGTGATTTTTTGGGGGATATGACTGATGAGTTGAGGGAATATGGTTCAGGTAGTTTCATTACGGAATTTGTTAGTGGGGGGCCTAAAAACTATGCGTTTAAGGTTTTCTCAAGCAATAAAAACGATTATGAATTTGTATGCAAAGTAAAAGGTATAACTTTAAATTTCAAAAATGTAGAAAAAATACATTTTAATACACTTAAACGCATGGTTCTTGACAATGCCGATGCGACGTATGTAGAGACCGTATCAAGTTATAACTAAGCCCGAAAGGAAAATTTATTGGGTTCAGTATACTAAACGTCGGCGCCTTTTCCCCTTTTGTCAATTCTCTAAAAACATTTTTAAACGCTTCAATATTACAATTTCCTTTTCCTCACCTTTTTCCCTTAATACTATCCTAGTCCATAACAAAGATCCTATTCCCCTCCTTAACAAATCAGGGATTTATCTTTTAAATTGTGGTTCTTGCGATTCTTTTTATGTGGGCCAAACTGGGAGATCATTCAAAAAGCGAGTGTCTGATAACATTTCTTTAATAAAACCAAATTACATTCAACATCTTGATTATAATAAATCGGCTTTTGCCTCTCACATTATTGAGAATAATCATAAATTTGACCGGAACGCCAATGTTAAAATTCTTCACGTCTGCCCTAAAGGCAATAATTTAAATTTTTACGAAATCTTCGAAATTGTCTCCCGGTTAAACGATCGTTGCCTCAATGAGGTCACACAGTTTGCAAACAGTAGCAATTATATATTTCTCAATCTAAAATTTTAAATTTGATTAATTGCTTAACTTATTCCATTTATCGGTTTTTTTTGTGGCTTTGATACGTATTTTACAGTTCTCACCTTGACTGACCGTTGTATATAAACAAATAATTTATTTGTTGTCTGTTTTAATTTTGATTGTTTATTTGACTGTCCGATTTTGACATTAGGTAAGGTGTTTGCTCTCTGTTTCTTTTCCCGTATTTTATAAGCTTTATCTTTTAGCCTGAAGATGGTTTAACAGCTAAACCGAAACATGTAGCGTGTGTAAAAATATATGTTAATTGTTATGAGGAAGACTGTGTTTTAATTTACATTAAACAATATATTCCGCAAACGTTAGAGCTAAAATCTTGCAATATTTTTGGATTATGAGACCAACTGATTGAATTTTGCTGTAAAAATTTTAAATGATAACCGCTTGGAGGCCTGCCGTATGAATCAAAGTACTCCCCATGTCCATATTGGTCTATATACACAGCATTCCAATGTTTCCTCGGTAGGTTTGCTGGATCTGTGTTGACGATAATGGCCACAGGTCTCACAATTCTTGTAGGAAGTTGATCAGAAGCAAACACATAGCGTTTCACATTCAACAGACTCGGGATTGTTTGCAATATTTTCTGAACTTCCATTGTATTCATTGCGCCACCAATCGGATAAAATTAGTATGTTTTCCAATGCACACACCGGCGAACGGATATTGTGATTAAGGCAGCGTACGGCAGCAGTAGTTTTTCGCAGAACTTTTAAAGACGGGCGCTCCAGATCTTCCAGATTCACGACGATTTTATTCAGAAAGCTTAGAACCTCCTTTTTTTCTTGACCCTTAACGTACACTTTTTCAAATTTTTTTAGAACTCCTGCTAGCTCAGTTTCAAATTCATCAAAATGTATAGAACCAGAATTCCATGCTAGGCCGTGATGTCTATGCTCCATATAGTTTATGCCTTTTTTAACAAAATAGGACAGAGTGACATAATTTGCAGGGGGTTTTAAAACGAAAATTGCTAGCTGATTACCATCTGCTGAGATAACAGCTACTTCTTTCGGAATAAACTGCTTCTTCTCACCACGAAACCCCTGCAGATCTACGAAGGCAGTGTCCATACTGACGAAATGTTTGAGCATGACTAAATTTTAAAAATTGTTGTTGGGTTTTTAACTACTAAAATCCACCACCACATTTCTGTGTTTGCCAATTCCTACGACGTTATCGAACTCGGCATAAACTAAACAATTAATAGTTTCTTCTAACGCCTGTTCAAACCCCGCTTATAAACGTAAAGAGCCATTTTTAAGAAGGTTCCAATGCGTTGTGGCATTTGCAGCCAGATCGGGGATTAAATCAATAGCAAATAGACAGTAGCCATGAGGGTAATCTTCACGTTTTATTGCATTGCCTTCATTGAGAAAATGTATGCCGCTGCCGGAAAATAGTGTGTGATATGCTTGAACGTGCATGCCATTCTTAGAGAAATCAGGCTGTAGAGGTTTTGAAGGAATTTGTTGACATAGGAAAAAATAATTGATTTTGTAGTTATTAAAATTGAAGGAGTTTGCTGCATAATGGCCGTTAAATGCTTTATTCGATACAAAACCTGCAATGCATTGTTTTGGTAATTGCCCCAGAAAACATTATCTAAAGATTTTCTTTGCACACCTGCCGGAATAGTTGACACTTTACCATCGGCTCTTCTAATGGGGTATTTAGCAGGCGCAGTCCCCAAAGCTTTGGCATGAGCTAACAAAATAGACGGATTTATTTTCATTTTTCTCACTAGTAAGCTGGCATCACTAATTTTCACTTTGAATGTAGATCCTTCGGCGGCCATTAAATTGAAAGAATCTCGGGATCTGATAAATTTGACTTTCATTTCAACTCCATTGATAAGAAATTTTTCTTGATTGAATAAATCGGAATGCACATGACCCATCATTTCGACTTGTTTGCTTGCAACAGTAAAAAAATTCCGCTTTACCAATCCTTCATTATGCGTAGTGATGTCGTCCATTTTATTGGCTGTGTCGTCGTACCATAGTGTGCATGTTAAATGGGTTGATTTAGCATCATTGCTGTAATTCAACAGAGTTTCAATGAATGAGCGGTATGCGTATGTATTGTTTGGGGGGCTCACAAGCTTCTGATTCAAATACACCTCAACTTGATTAAACATAGAGTGCATCCAATTATTAACAGGGCCTACCTCATCTTTATCGGTTAATGATGCATCATCTTGTTAAAAATTTTAGCAGTAATGTATAACATGGTCTGACTTAAATCGATATAATCGTTACCGTTTCCAGGCAAAATAAATTCAATCGGTGCATCGTCGTTAAGCGAAGAAAGAGGGTTGTAAAAAATCCATTGTCCATTTTCAATGCTGGTCTGGGTCGCCGGTAAAGCGAACAAATCTAGCTCAAATTTATCACACTCGCAAGACTGTGCATGTAAAAACGCCATTGTAAAAACTACTTGCTGGTAAAGATATCGGAGTAGTTGGGCTTGCTCAGCTTCTTCCTAGCGATTTTTCTTGTAGACTGATTGTAATTCAGAGTGCGTTGCCTTTTATATGCTATCCTTCCATTAGAGTATCTATTTTTCTGTCGGCTTTACGTTTGAGATTCTTTCCAGCCTCCTGTACACGGTTATGAAACGCTTCTTTTATTGGTCGATTTTTACTAACATCTCCTAAAATGTTAGCACCTGTCCTTAAAGCTTCCTTTCCAACATCTTTAGCACCGGTTTTAAAAAGAGGTAGAATACTACGAAATATTCCTCCAAGAAAGCTTCCGATTCCATGCTCCTTCTGGTAGGATGAACCTCTGTAAATAGCTCCAACCCTTGGCCGGCCTGGTTGGTGTAGTATTGTTGATAAGGACAATCCATAGCAGCTACTGTAACCTCTTAAAGTGTAGTTTTAAACTCAACGTTCCAAACTCGAATGGCATCACACCCGACGTTTCAGTCCTTATATTTATCTCGATATTCTCAAATTACCTCTTCATGACATTTATATAATGAGTCGGCGAAAATATGGCATCTTTGTGGCAGCCGTAATTATAATTATCAGAGGTCACGTGTGGTTCCACAATATCGCAGTAAATAAACATTTGTGATGGTAAACCGACCCAGATATTTGCGGGGTGGCTGGGTACAGGTGCTTCAGCTATATTTATATCAGGTTTATAACCAAGTTGTAATGCTAGACGTTTTAAAAATCCTAGCATTACAATGACGACGTTTTAATTTCATAGGACACTCGTTTTGTTACTCTATTGTATTGAAAATTCAGCAACTTTTCTAATAACTTGTGATTGTCAATTTCGGCTGTAATATGTTCAATGTTTTCATAATTGCCTGGCTGAATACAGATTACGTGCCATCCATCGTTACCATAGTAAATTTGCTCTCTATCACTTTTAAAATATGCATTAGCGTTTTGCATTACTTTTTTCAACTCAGTATACGTTTCTTCTCCGGTTTGCACTTTAGGTATTTCTGTGCGATAATAGACTAGATTTTCTGTATCTGTCACTGCCAAAAAGGAGCATGGATATTGCACTTCAGCAATATCTGTAACCCATTGCCTCGGTAACCTTATTCGTTTAGAGAGCTGCGTTATGAATTGTGCTGTGGTGTTATTTGGAAAATAGCCCATAGAACTATTGCTCAGCAAAGTTAGATAGAACTCATCGTCTGTATTCATATTTGTTGAAGATTAGCTGCAGGAATCTAGGAGTTGAACTTGTCGTTATAATTTCTCCACTTTACAAAGTACTCTTTGCGATGACCGTGTCCTCTTTCTTTTAACACTTGTTCGACTTTAAACAAGGCGTTATCATCCAAAGTCACTGGCTGTAATTCCTCTTCATAAAAGACGCCCTCTATCGTATCGTCGCTTAAATCAGCTATTTCGTACACAGGCACTTTTTTTAATTAACACTTTGCAGCTCCAATTAGTTTCATATCCTTTCCCGAATGCTTCCTTCGTTCTACTAATTCTTACATGTTGGTTCACTTCATATTTGGGTTTCTTGTCGACTCCCATCCCATTTCTGTACAGATTGTGCCACACTTCAAGTATATTGCCATCATTTACAGCGCAGGGTGCCATCTTGATGCTTGAATGATAGCGGTTGTTATACGACGTCAGTAAATTTTGTAATACGTCTATGTATTTGTATGAATTAGAGTATGTGAAATAGTGCCACATTCTGGTCTTTAATGTTCTATTGAAACGCTCAATGAGTGAGGCTTTAACATCGGGGTTTTGCGTCACATAAAACGTGATATCGTGTTGTATGAAAAAATTCTGAACGGATCTAGCAATAAATTCGTTTCCTTTGTCGGTTTGTAAATTTATGGGCGTGTTACCCACTTCAGCAAATATTTCACGAAATGCGTTTATTACTGAAGCAGCCGTTTGAAATTTCAGGGGTCTCGCCCAGGCCATCTTACTAAACACATCAATTACGGTGAGACTAAAATTATATCCGTCGTTGTGGGATGATAAACTACGCATGTCACAGAGATCAGCTTGCCATAATTCGAAAATGTTGTTAACAATGTACTTGTTTCTAGGGATTTTTTTTCTTGCAGTTTTGTGAATAGTACATGCATCCTGTTTCTCTAGCCATTCCTTTACTTCACCACTGGGGCGACTATTTTTCACGGAAGAAATTAACGAGTTTGCGCCTGCAAAGCCTGAAGGGTTAACGGTGTCAAAGTAGATGGTGTCCAAATTCATTCTGCTACGTTAAAGTTTAAGACGTTCCCAGTCAGAATTGCTCTTTATTTTTGATATCGATCTTTGCGTTGTTTTCGGTGCTTTTCGCGATGAAGCCTCTTGCTTGGACGCTGTTGCAGACGCTATTAACTTTAATTTAGGATCGGGATCGACGTCACTCTCCATCTCTGATTTGCTCACGTCTGGCACATTTTGACGTTTAGGATCCCCAATCAGCACTTGAGGTACATTGCTCTCTTTAATGTAATCGATGAACTTGTGTTGACCTGGCGGATTTGTAGTTTTCTTAGGTCTTAGAACGTCATGCACTAAATCAATAATGTTGGAGGCTGGTAAAATTTCACCTTTTATACTGACTGTTCCCTTGCCGTCCCACTCCACTTCATCTGACATTCTTAGAAGTCGTAAAAAGGCTTTACCGTTTTTCTTAAAAGTATTAGGGGGCATCGATAAAATATATGAGTCTGAAATACCACTGTTGTTCGATTCTATAGGTATCTTGATTGATTGTCTTGTTTGATCCGCAAAATAAAGGTATCTTTGTAACACCTGATTGTACTGGACCCATTTATCGTGATCTGTTAATTTAGGCGATAAAACCTTTTGCATTTCGTCATCAAGCTGCGATAATATATTTTGCTCTGATTTCTCTGTATCCTTAAGTCGATGTATGAATTCAGGCGGTACAATAATCATTTTCTTGGCATTTTCCATCTTACTTGAAAATAGAGCTCAATACACCAGTAATTAATGGAGCTAATATCAGTGGTAAGAAAGCACCCCCCTTCTGTATTAGTATTTGACGCTTCTATTTTATAGACTCTCCAGGCTTGACTAAGCTCCTAAGAACAGTTTTATGCTTCGAAATCGTTGATTTTTGATTAGGCGATGAAGGTATTTTTCGTTTTAAGGTATTATGCACACACTCGCAGATACAGTGGATTTGTTTATCGCCTACGGCTTTTAATAATGCGGTTCGCTCCTTGGGCCCAAGTTTATGTAGACCACGCAGCAACTCCAAATTTCTAATTACTGTTCGAACAATCACTAATGAATGAGAGTAAATTGGTTAGTGTACGAGCTGTTATACTCCTTTTTGGAATATAAATATAGCACGCCCCGTCCTGCCGAAAAATCGATGTTCTATACCTCGCTATATCAGCTGTACTTTGCTTTAAGTCGAATAACAAATACCCGTGTGGCCTAGCTGTGGCGTCCTCGTATGCCTCTTAAAGAAAGCGCGGATTTTCTGGACATATATGTCTGATTAAGTGCTTTATTTGAGCTCTATCTCGCGGATTTTTGAAAAAAATAAGGTAATGAGCATTTAGGGAAATATCTCGCTGTCCTTTTCCTTGGTGAAAATGTTTTTGCATAATAAAAAACACAATGAGGTTATGGTGATGGCTCCCCTTTGTAAATATGTCAACGACAGAGCTATTTGTCTCCCTCATTAAATCGTCGATTATTAAATGTTTGGGTTCGGACCCCTGGCAGACCTTGTTGAAATTCGACTAAAGATTTTAATTCTTCGTACAATTTTTGCCACTCGCCATAACACCAAATAACTTTAGCGAAATTTACACAGCAGAGTTTGCTCATATTTTTCAGGAAATTTATTACAAAAAACGATTTGCCCGATCCTGAGGGGCCTGCCACAATAGCCGAAAAAGAATGTGAAAACTGATGCTCCATTTTTATGCAGTGAACGATTATTACAGTAGAGCCTTCGCTAATAAACTAACTTAAAAATCAAAACGCTCATAATAAATACTTAAAAAACATGGTAAGTGCGGGAATCGAACCCACGACCTCTCTCTAGACCAGAGCTTAAATCTGACGCGTTAACCACTCGGCCAACCTACCGCATGTATAAACTAACACTCGCCATATAATTAAAAAGAAATACAGTTTAAAAACACTTTTTATTTACAAATTCATACAATATTTCATATAAATTAAGTCATGTACGATTTCATGCGCTCATCTGCATCAATCATCTTCTGCAGTTCTATAATAACATACATTTTAAATTTGAACACAAGTTCCCACAATAATATGTCGTTAGCGTAACCCCAGCTCAAAGTATTAAAAATGATTGAATCATCAAGACACAAATTTTCTGCATGTACAATTTTTTCAATATTTACTTCAGCAAAAATTTCGAAATTACATTTTACACATTTCAAGTCGTTGATTTTAACCACCATCAAGTTATACATAGGTAGTAAATTTGACAGCGTGTCATACGTCACGTAAAGTGTAAATTTGTTCGCGGGATCCTTTGGAATAATCCTGCAAGTGTCTTTGGCCACATGTTCCACAGTATGTTCACTTAAATCACATTTAAAAGTTTCTTGTTTCGCCATCACAAACATGTCCGGCAGAGCCTCCAGAAAAATCATGAACGACTCCGCCGTGAATGAAACGCCTGCCCCAATGTCGGCCTTCAGGATTCTTACCACAGGAGAAAAGTTTTTATACGGGTCCAGCCCCAAATGAACAGCTTTGCTAGAACTATTGTTTAAAGGCACATAGAGATCACATAAAAGACGCTTCTTTTCACGACGGGTTTGCCGGATCTCGGGGGTCATCACAGGAGCTACGTCGTAGGAAGGCATCGTCTCCTGCACGAACACCCGCAGGTCCTCCTCGGTAACGTCAAGATGTGGCGAACCGCCCCGCGCCCCCTCGGCCATGGCTGGTGGTTGTGGAGGTGCACCGTGTTGTTTTTTATTTAAAAGATGCGTTTTCCTACTTGTTTTTTCTGTTGCCGGTCTCCTGCTGTAGGGGCCTGGTTTTTCTCGGCACTTATTAACACTTCGAGGATCCATCTTAGCTGCACTGGTAAAGCTGGCACTGTTGATACGACAGCTGAGAGTGAAGCAATTCGATGCGATATAGAGACGGCGGCCACTTTTATACAGGCACTAAAACATCACGTCAAAGGCACCCCACTCTCGAGTCAATTCCTGTTGGTGCTTGCGTTTTCCGAGCAGGCTCTGACAGGCCAAATTTATGAATAATAATAATAAAATTATATAAGGCCTTTTTCATACTTAATAAGACATTTCAATAATTCAGCCCGTTTATTTTAATTCTATCAAAATAATTTTTAATATAGCGGTTTTTCGCCTAATGGCTTATATCTCAATGAAATGTATCGCAAATCACGTACACAAAAATAAAATTTGAAAAGGGTTAAGGGCTTTTAAAACTTGCTTTAAAAATGTTATATTTTCATAGACGTTATAATTGCATAGCTGTAAATTTGAAACATAGGTGCAAAAAATTAAATCAACATTTAGAATTAAATGCATCAGACGTTTTTAAACTGGCCTCTTTTTGAAATTTCTTCGAGGAACAAAATGTAATCGCTCTAGTAAAACTGAGAATATTTTTAAAAAATATCTATGTTCATAAACAGCGATGTAAATTTGAAATTCATTAATTAAACAGGGCTCCGAAAACCCGCACGCAAGTGTAGATAGCACACGACCTGTTGGGACAAATTATAAAAATATAGTAATTAATTCTAGCAAAACCACTTATGAAATCAGTTTTTTAAAATTCGTTTCAGCCTTTTAATAATCCACAAGATGTAATTCCATTGGTATAATTTAAAATTTTCAAGAAATATTTAGTTTAAAATATGGAAGAGTGACGTCAGAGCAGTGGAGTGGTACACTGCTCAAAACTTAAAAACAAAGTCGCCTCAGTGTCCTAGCGGTGAACACGGATGTAAGCCAGATATAAAGCACGAACGTAGGGGGTTCAAATCCCTCTTGGGCCGACGCAAAAAGCTTTTTTAAATTAAATAAATGCGAGCGAGAGAAGTGCGCGCAGAAAACCAAGATGACCGGGAAATTTAAATTCAAAAATGGAACTTAGAAAAAATTAGATTTCAAATTCAAATATTTGAGCAAAAATTGAAATTAAAAGGTCAGCCTCGAGAAGTGCGCACGCAGAAAACCAAGATGGACGACACCCGGGAAGTTTAAATTCAAAAAATTTAAACTTAGAAAAAAATCTGAAAATTTCAAATTCAAATATTCGCGCGAAAATTTAAAATAGCCGCCACGTAATTCCAGAAGCAAATTAAAAATGGCCGCCGCGTAAGTTAATCAGTAGTTCATGAGCAATTTAATCAGTAGCACATATCAAAATTAATTAGATCAAACCGCGAAATTAATTGGGTCATTTAATTAGATCAATTTAATTAGGTCAATTAAAATTAAACCGCGGAATTCGCGAATAAATCCGCGAATTAAACCGCGAATCCGCGAATCAATTAAAAGTGGCGGGGGTAAGTAGCCTCTTTCTACTGATGATAGATAAAATAAACGTATCTGGCAGTACTGAAGTGTAATGTTGGTGGCACTGTCGGTGTTCGAGGTTAGCAGTTTAGGTTTTGTATATTATTTGACACAAACTGACACAAAACCTAACCTGACAACCTCGAATTTGACGTAGACTGACAGTGCTATCAACAATAAACTTCAGAACTGCCAAACATATAATACGTGTTACAGGTGACTCTTACTACAAATTTATTCGTTCTCTCGGTATTTCATTTTTTTATGGTCCTTGGGAAAAGTTATGTAAAACTGGCCTGAAAAAATGCCAGGTATACTTTTTAAAATTAGGTTATACTTTTTGACATTTGACAAATACACGTACCTATAGCTAAAAATGTTTGTCAAAGATCAAAAAGTATAACCTAATTTAAAAAGAATACGTGACATTTTGTCAGGTCAGTTTCACATAACTAAACATACTTTACCGAAGGAAACAAACAACAGTGACGAGTGTACGAGTGACAGAACTCAACAGAACTGACAGATACAGTTCGCAGCACAGAACAATACCTACACACTGCATATAGATTTCAATAACCACACTTGGATGAAGACTGTAATTATAATTAGCATCGTAATGGAATGCACCAAGATTTAAATCAGCATGCAGTGTTCGTCTGGATCCAGCAATGCGTACTCGAACAGTTTCCAGTCTTGCTTGGTTGACAGACGACAGAACGCACAGTTACCGGTCAGAGGAGCCAACGGCTTGGCGCTAAAGTCCCTGTGACACAAAATCTAGTGAGATACGCTTGCCTGGTCTATAAAGTACCTACTCTAGTCAAAATTATACCCATTCGGAGTCACGTAACTTTTACTTTTTTACTATTCATCTTTAGTAAAATAGATGAAATGAAAGAAATTCGAAAAAAGGCATGTCGATTAATAAAATTAATTTTAAAATTTGACCTTTCTAATCTGTCAGATTATATTTGTCGTGTCAGTTATTAAGATAAAATAGTTATTAACGACATACGGCCGTTAGTAAGCATTTAACAAACAAGGATGAATTTCTGGCCGAGGCCGTCAGGCCGAGGCTAATGAATTTATCAGAATTAGTTAGATGCGATAACGTCCGTATGTCGTTTAATACTTTTCATAACACCTACAAAAATTTAAATTTTAGCACAATTTAAATGAAAAAACTAAATAGTATTAGTAACGGGTGTTAGAAAACTCATTTTATCAGTGTCACATTGGAAAAAAATTGCGTTTGGCAATACTGAAATGTATTGTTGGTGACACTGTAAGTCTATGTCAAATTCGAGGTTATCAGGTTAGGTTTTCCGTCAGTTTTAACACAGACTGATGCTAAACCTAACCTGCTAACCTCGAATTTGACATAGACTTACAGTGTCACCAACTTTAAATTTTAGTTTTGCCAATGTTAAAATGTTACTGTTCTGTTATTTCTTAACTACCTAGGCTGTTAAATGTATACCAGCCATGGCTGTTATGGGGAACTTTTCAGTCAGGTTGACAGTTCTGTTAGTGATAAATAACAAGTAGGTGTTATGAAAATAATAAAACATAAATTAAACCTAAAATAGTTGAGCCGAAAACTGAAAAAATGAAACCATCGGACATACACAAAATGTATGTAGCTAAAGATTTTGTAACCATGGAAAGCCTAAAGAAAGGCTTGGTTGAAAAATCTGGACGAGATTTTTCATATTCAGTTTCTTCCCTAAATAGATGGTGCAAGGAAATAGGCTTCAAATGAAAAAAATCAAGCAATAGGTTCTATAACAGAATATTCATGAACAAAAATTGGCAAATTGACTTAAAATGTGCTATACTCAGCAGGTGTTTAATTTAGCAGCCGACGTATCTTTATTATATTTATGTTCTACGATACGCTTTGTTTTCTTTAACATGTAAATTCAGTTTAATTTGGTATAAGAGAAAAACAAACTAGTAATAATCTTGTTTTAGAAATTGGCAGATGTCATGATAACCTACAAAACGAAATGTCATTTATTACCCTAAAATTGCATTTTTAAGAATCAACACGCGTAGTGCATATCGATATGCATATATTTTTGATTGTCTTAAATTATAATGTGCGGTTTTTCTGTCTATTTTCTTGTGGGCATAATAGGGTGAAACCCTCTGTCTTTCTATTTGGTTAATAATAATAACAAACCTATAATTAAGGAATGATGCGTGATGCTAACCACATCACCCAGTACGCCGTTAACGATGTGCCAGATGACTGGGTTTCGCAAAGAGATATTTCGGCGACCTGACTCGCCTTGTCTCAGGCCATGTTCCTACATGGAATGAAGTGCCCGAACTTTATTTTACTTTACGTGAAATTAGCTATCTGCACTACCTTTTCTTAAAGGTGGCTATTATTTGGCACTTTCCAAATGGTTAAAGGTGTGTTGTTATTGAATACTATGCAATACATTTTTTTACACGTCTGGCATGTTATTGCACACTTTTGGCAAAACTATTTATTAAAAACAATGAGAGCATACCCAATATGATTGTTAGTGAGTTTTCAATTTGAAATGACGTTGGCGTATTTTAGTCTCTTTTAGCATAAATGTGTGGTAGTTGAAAAAGATATGTATAAAATTCGTATCTAAACTATCTAAAGCTCCTTTTTGCACTTGTGAGATTTAAAGTATTTGCCTTCAGCCCAAACTTTAAACTTTCTCACACGTGCAAAAATAATGGAGTTTGAGATTATCATTGTTTAAATAACTATTATGTTTTTCAAGTCAGTAATTAAATAAGTAAATAAGTATGATTAGTAAATATTTGTAAAATAAGGTTAAACTAATATCTTTAAAAATAACTAATATTGATGTGGAAAGTAAAACAACTTTTTTAATTTTCAGTTTAATTTTATAACCCGTTTACGAACAACAAAATAGAAAACGATAACGATTGGATATCAACTTGAAGTCACTTATAAGCCGAATAAAATTCGTATTTATCTGTCTAACTCCTTAAAAACGTTAATAGCTGTTACACAACTGGGAAAAACAAATATAATATCACTCATGACAACTAGTATCATAGTTTATAAAACGCTTAATTGTTTCGCGGAAATCGTTCCAATTAAAATCAAATAAAGGCGATTTTATAACAATTGCTCATTTGTTTATTCCAGACCTAGCAACTGTTGGTGAGTTTTTGAAGCGGTGTTCACAGAAGCTTACTCACAAATGTCTCTAAGTTTTGCTTCTAACATCATTTCTTTGCTCTGATTATTTTAAGGAAGCATGCCAGATTTCCAATATAATAGTACAGGCAGAAATACGTATAGATATTCTTAGAGGACGAGATGTGTTAATAATCTTCTAGCAAATTAATCCTTTTTTAAACCAGTATCAAAGAGCTATTTGCCTATTCTTAAGCACCCCTGGTGCATATCGACCCATGTTTAAGAATATTTAAGATACAGGATTTGCTAAAATGTGTCTCAAATTTTGAGAAGTGATTGTATCTTCGAAAACAATTTAAAAATGCTTATAACGCAATGTTCGCACACCAACACCTTCCGAGATATAGCACTTTCATTTAAAGACTCTCTGGAGAGGCATATTTGTGGTACAACTTATTTGGCCTAAATGAAGTAAGCTAGTTATAATATTAGAAATTAAGAAAAACACAATTAAAACAAATGGAAGAGAATAACTTTACAATTTGCTGTCAGAGTAAAGTCAATAGCAAAAATTGTTGAATAACTTAGAAAAAATATGATAAGCTAGGCTAGATTAAACCTAAATTATAGAGTAAATTATAGATTAAAATTAAAGATAAAACCTAAATATGCCTCCCCCCAATATTAGTCCAGTTACATTAGGATCCGCCTGCCGAAAAAATCCAAGTGAGCTGAAATTTTGCATACACCTTTATTTTGACATTACAAATAATGTCTCAAAAGTCGCCATCGATATCGCGCTTGCGTTTTTCGCAAATATCTCGCTTTCTAGGGGTCGTATGACTTTATTAGTTATTACAAAAAATGAAGGCTAGGAAATTCTCTACAAAAAAGATTATTTAAGTAAAACTAACCATTCAGTAAATAACACACTGTTAAGTTTTGGAGACGGGTTTGGATTCATCCCAAAAATTCGAAATTGAGTTTTCAACAGATCTTTACGTTTTAGAGTCCCCTGAACCCAAAAAACATGTTTTTGCTCATTGGTCTGTGTGTCTGTATGTTTGCCTGTGAACAGAATATCTCAAAAACGAAACGAGTTATGGCGTTGAAACTTCATATATAAGTTTTGTGTACTATCTAAATACGACAGCAAGCTTTTAAAAAAAATCGCATAACCGGAAGTATGATGTTTACTCTTGTGTTTCAAAAACAGCTCTAACGATTTTTTTTCAAACTTTACAATTTTATTACATTTTTAATGTGTATTGATGTGAGATGGGTGATTTTCTAGTTGAATACTTCTAAAATTCAACTGGGGTTGTTTTCGTTTGTGCCTCTTGAATTAAGAAGAAGAATAAGCCTCTTAAATTACTTAAATCAATATCTCATAGATTATTGTCTATAGAAAAGGTTTCTAAAGAATTAAAATCAAAATCTGGTGGATTTCTTGAAAGAGGGTTTGCTGCTTGGTTGCTTGTACCTTTTTTTTCTATTTGATAGTCTAATCTAACTTTAAAATAATTACAACTCCACACGATAGCGAGGAGTTCTTCTTGGATAGTGGAGTAATTTATTTCGGCTGGATTTAGCGTTCTGGATGCATAAGAAATTAGATGATTATTTTGAGAGTACAGCATCCAGACCATAGCTAGATGAGTCTGCCGTCAATTCGGAAAATTTGTTGAACTAGGTAGGCTGGTTCTGAAGTTAGTACAGGGAGATCAAAAATAAACTTAATCGCAGGAGCCCTTGAAATGTATGACGACAGTCTACACTGCACTTTATAAAACTGCATTTGAACTACAATTAACTGCATGTGACTAAAACAGTCTTATAAGCTACACAAATATGTAAAAATATGGAATTTAAACTAAATTTATAGATTAAATTGATAGGTAACATTAAAATAACATGTGGATAAGTCAAACAAGATGTTGAAAGTAAATTTTAAACTGCAAATAAAAATTGACAATTTTATGTCAATATAAAGCATGCTACAGATTAGGCAAATTTTATTGTTTTTAATGGCTCCCGCGATCTAGTTTATTTTTCATCTCCCTGTACTATAATTTTACACGTATTGAAACATTCGCTAAATTTTTGGTGTGTTCTATTTTTTTATTTTTCTTAGGACATTGCGTCATTGGCTTGGTTAATTTATGAAAGTTCTGTATAAATTTACGATAATAACACTAGACAACAATGTTAATTTTTTTATTTTTCTTTAGAAACTATGTGCAATTTTCGTGTTTTTTGTAGTTTTAATAACAGTAATAAAAACAAATTTATTCTGGCACGTCAGATTTAGAAAATAAAATTATTGAAAAGTAAATGTGTTACAGTGTCAAACTGATTTTACGACACTCACGGATGAGACACCACAGGGCAAGCGTGTCGATATGTATAAGATGTTACAAAATAAATAGGCGCCATAAGATCCAAAATAAAGAAAGCCCACGCTTAACCGAATCTTGAAAGCTAAACGGGGCCAAAAGCGCTCAAATATTAACTCTGGAAACAGCAGCGCAGCGACAAGCTCGCCAACTTACCTGCAACGCTTATTCATTACGTTCGGGCCTCACCTTACATCGATCTTGACACAGTGACTAAGTCACCCTGTAAACAAACATGCACAATGCAAGGGAAAATCATAAGTCATTAACAGTTAATACATCTATTAGGCCACCTCACATGGCCGAAACTTTACAGCTGTGAGGACGGGTGGTAAGTCAAATGCGATTATATTTAAATGTCATCTGGTGGCAAAACAGGTTTAATACGCAACTACTAAATTTGTACGTGAGTGTATCAGGCTTTAAAGAGCCAATTTGAATTTTAATTGCGACGCAAAGCCAGCTTACGGCAAACAAGTTTGGTACACAATGGTTAATTTTGTACGTGAATGTACCAAGTTCGAATGAAGTATCAGGCGGCAGATATGCTAGCATTAATTGCAATGCAAAGCCTGCTTGCGGCAAACAAGTTTGTTACACAATGGTTAATTTTGTACGTGAATGTACCCAGTTCGAATGAAACATCAGGTGGAAAATTTGCGAGCATTAATTTCAATGCAAAGCCGGCTTGCGGCAAACAAGTTTGTTACACAATGGTTAATTTTATACGTGAATGTTAGGCACAACACAGCGCATGCTACCTTGTTTAATGGATCATCCTCAAAACGTAGCGTTGCTTATAATCGACAGGCGTCGGTTGTCACTTTACTGCTGTTGAAATGATGTAGGTGGAAATAGCGGCGTCCAAGAGATCCCCTCCATGACTCGCGGGACGAAATTGATGCTCTGCCCCTTGGCAATTCGGAGTGGCCGAAAACTAGCTCACTCGGGAGAGTCCCGCCCAGAAAGACGAATAAAACAAGCTAACGAGCCTCCGTAATTAACGAGTGGCTTAGGCCAACGACACGAACACCACCAGCACCCCGAAAATAACAAGAGCCCGCTCTCACAGCTAGTCCAGAACCGACTCCTCGAAAAAATTAGTCAAATGTAATCAACCCGGTCGCCCGCCGACGCACGAAGCGCCGGGGGCGAGGAACTCGCCCTCACACGACTGTGCTGTCTCGCGGCTGAAGACGAAATCCTTGAAAACAGGCGCTAAACGGAGCTTCGCGCTTAAACTCGCTGTCTGCCCGAGCCAGGTGTGACCAATAGTAAGACAGCAACTTCGCGCGCCGACGATAAGGCAGTCTCGGTGTGAGAGGAATCGACTGATGTTTTAAAAGTTAGAAGATAGGCATCTCACTCGCTCCCATTGATTTTGTTTTTGGAAAATCTTAAAAACGAACGTTGTTACCAGCGATGGGACAGCCAGCTGCAAAATGCGACTGCATAGAGGTTCGCGCGAAAGCTAGACTGACGAATTAAACCAAAAGCCACGCGCGGGTTACGTTTTTTGTTTGATGCGGAAAGCTGCCGTATTAAAAGATAAAATATTACCGAAAAGGGCTTGATATATAGGCGGACTCGACAATTTTGTAACTAAACTGCTTCAAACGGTTATGTAGCTATCGGAATTAAAGAAAAATAAAAATGGCCTGACAAATAAAATAATATTAATTAGGTACCTATGTACCGGATGGCCAATTAAGAAGGGCACTCGGCCCTATGGCGAAAAGTAATTGTCGTAAAAACTTGGAGTAAAAAAATGTATGACTAAAGCGGCCAAGAGAAAATGTTGGAAATTATTTTTAAGTTTCTAGAATGGCCGCAAAATGGCGTAATCGCATTCTTGAATTTTAAATCCTTTTCTTGGAGAAATATTCTTACATTACAGATAGCTAAAATAGATACCGTTTTAAATCTGAGATAAATTCGATTCTTTTTAGTTAAATGCTTTTTGCTCTATCTCTTAAGCGAAAGTGGTGGGTGTTGTCCGAACATTTTCGGGCATAAATGTCAATAACTTCAAAATGGCTAACGGATTTTGTCAAACTTGGAGTCGTTAAAAAGAGCTTTTCTTTGGCTATCAAGACTGCCTTGAGCGAATTGATTTAGAATGCTTGTGCCACCGCTAGAGGGCGTTTTGCAACAACACTACAAATGAAATAGATTTTCTCAAAAAATTTAAATGCAACAATATCACTTTTATTGCAACAAAAGATAGCCAAATAAGGGTCTAACACGCTAGTGACAGAAGGGCAATATTCAATTATATTGAATGATTATTAATTATTATTGACATTTTAAATATAATGTTGGTATTTTAACAGTAAATTTATATATATATTGCTAAAATAACGATAATTAGGATTTAATAATGGCAGGTATACTGAAAATATTCCCAAAGATGCAACATTATTTTGAGTTTTAATTTCTTTTACTGATATTTTAGGTTAGGAAAGAAATATCGAAATTCGGTTTTCACTAGCGTGTTAGACCTTTATTTGGCTATCTTTTGTTGCAATAAAAGTGATATCGTTGCATTTAATTTTTTTGAGAAAATCTATTTCATTTGTAGTATTGTCTCAAAACGCTGTCTAGCGGCAACACAAGCAATCTAAATCAATCCGCTCAAGGCAACGTTGATAGCCTAAGAAAATCCCTTTTCAACGACTCCAAGTTTGACAAAATCCATTCAGCCATTTTTAAGTTATTGACATTTATTTACGAAAATGTTCGGACACCCCCCACCACTTTCCCTGAAGAGATAGAGCAAAAAGCATTGAACAAAAAAGAATCGATTTTATCTCAGCTTTAAATGCGTGTCCGTTTTAGCTATCTCTAATGTAAGAATATTTCTCAAAAAACGGGATTTATAATTCAAGAATGTAATTACGCCCCCTGGTGGCCATTCTAGAAACTTAAAAATAATTTCCAGTATATTCTCTTGGCCGCTTTAGTCATAATTTTTATCTTTACGACAATTACTTTTCGAGATAGGGCCGGCGTGCCCTTCTTAATTGGCCACCCGGTACATTACATGGAGCTATATGCTATCGTCCTGTTTGGATTATTTGTACACGTACGGGACATTATGAAATAAAAAGACGTTCAGCTATCACAAATTGATGTACAGTTGCGGTCAATAAAAAATGGGACAACTCTTATAACAGATTTTTATCTAATTCTAGCTGCTGGAATTGATTTTATTAATATATCATATTGCAACATTGAATATTTGACATCTGCCAAACAACTCCAAATTAAAAATAATACGACAAAGTAATTTAACCGCTATAAATGCAGTGACGAAAGATAGAATAATCGCGACAATAGACGTAACTGTCCCATTTTTTTTTGCCGCACTGTACATTGCATCGAAAGAGCTGGTGTGGCTCCTTATAAGTTTACTAGCAAGATGCCCGTTCTTCGTACGGACTACAAATGTCTTTCTTCTACATCTTAAACCAATTCTAGAATGCTCCCCTCCTCCCTCACTTAATACGCTAAATTAAGAAACGCTGCAAAACAATATTGTAGGTAAAAAGAAAACAATATTCTTCCGAAAAAAGTTCTCCATAACCCTTTTATGCTTCACGTATCCCCTGAAAATATGTATGTAATTGTCGTTCTTCTTCTAGAGTTTGATAAAACTATAGGTTTAGTATAACAATGAGAATATAAATAATAAATGCACTTATTAAATTGTAGCAACATACCAGTTTCCATCAGTTGGAGGTGGAATTTTGGAAATCTTTCTATTTTATTCTAAACTAGACACACGAAAAAAAATCAATAACTTTAACCCCTCTTTTAACTTCTTTTTACTTGTATCCCATTTTTACTCCATTCACAATGAAATTTCGAATAAATTATGCAACATCCTGAAATACGTTTCTAGGTATTTGCGTTGACAATCTTTGAAAGTAAACACCGCTATCTCATCGGGTCTACGAGATATTGAGGAACTCGTGAAAACTCATTTTACCCCTTTTCACCCCCGTAGAGGTAGAATTTCAAAAATCCCTTTTAACCCATTTTATTCTAAAATGGAAATCACAGTGAAAAAAATTTATAATTTTAACCCCCCTACACCTTTTCAGTTTGTTCTTCTTTTACCCCTTTAGGGTTAAGATTTTCAAATTCTCTTAAACCCCTTTCTAGATATTTTAAAAATAAATTTATCTGCCAAAAAATAATGTTCTAACTCAATAAACATAAGAGATATGTAGGGTTTGTTAATTTACCCCCCCCCCCCCCCCCAAGATTTGCACCTTTAGGGGTTGATTCGGGCAAAATCCTAAAATACGTTTCTAGTTGTTTGCATTGATAATCCTTGCAAGTAAACACCAAGTCGCTATCTCATCGGATGTAAGAGATATTGAGGAACTCGTGAAAACATATTTTACCCCTATTCACCCCCGTAGTGGTGGAATTTCAAAAAATCCCTTTTAACCCATTTTATTGTGAAATGGAACTCACAGGGAAAAGAATTAATAATTTGAACCACTCTTCCCTTTTTCAGTTTGTCCTTCTTTTACCCCTTTAGGGTTAAGATTTTCAAATTCCCCCTAAAGCCCTTTCTAAATATTTTTAAAATACATCTATATGCCAAAAAAGAACGTTTAACTCAATAAACATAGGAGGTACGCAAAGTTCTCTAATTCATCCCCAATCCAGATTTGCACCTTTAGGGATTGATTAGGGCAAAGTTCTAAAATACGTTTCTAGGTATTTGCATTGATAATCTTTGCAAGTAAACACCAAGTCGCTATCCCATCTGATGTAAGAGATATTTAGGAACTCGTGAAAACATATTTAACCCGTTTTCACTCCCGTAGAGATGGAATTTGAAAAATTCCTTTTAACCCATTTTATTGTAAAATGGAACTCATAACGAAAAAAATTAATAATTTGAACCCTCTACCCCTTTGAAAACAAATTACCTTAGAACTGTCAAGAGTCTCAAGTTAATTAATTGTCATGCTGCTGAGTGTTTTTTTTTGTAATTGTTTAAAATTGTTAAAAGTGTGGTAAAACTGGAAGGTTTTACTAATAATGAATACACTGACATGATCAAAATTTACGGTGAAACGTTTAGCAAAATGTTTGTTTTTGTTCATAAAAAGCTATTTTTCTCGAAAACGATTGACTTTAGAGCAATGAACCAGCTTTTGTAAAAATTTTTGACACCCTGTATCTTGAAAACGATAGCCCGGAAAGAAAAATGAAAGACGAAAAAAGTGTTCCTTTTTTCATGAGGAATCTTCAGTGTTCCGTTGCGACACTTATTTAAGAACACCCTGTATATAGATATACCCACAGAGCCAGAAACCGAGCAATTCTTTAATTTGATTGGTTTCAGAGAAAAGATGGGCGTGGTTTAAGTACGCTGACGTAGGAAACATGCAAGGACATGTTCAGACATGTCCACTCAATGTTCGGCAGAACAATATACCTTGTACTATCTTTATTAAGTATATAAAAGTAACTTTGAAATTGTGTAAAATTTAATGAGTTTTTTGATCAAACTATTTAAGAACATTTCTCAAAATTCTGACGTGATGGAGCAAATTTGAAATCAGATTCAGAATCAGCATGACAAAAGATATAAACTACACCTATTGATGTACGAGTATAAGAAAACCAAACTGTGTTGACCAGTGTAACCTAACAAACCGAGAAACGATTTAATTTTCTTTGCTCCATGCCCATCTAGTAAGTTACACTTACTTTGACATATCCATTACAGGTAAGTTGATTTTACTGTTTGTTTATTGGTTGACATGACATTAGGGAAGTAAGTACCTATTCCCCAATAGAAGTAAGTGAATTGGGTGTTATTACAGTCATTTTAGTTTTGTAAGTGATCCGAACGGGTTTGAACTTAATTGATCCTAACCTATTTCAAATTTAAAAACTTGTTACGATAAGTAGCGTTAGGGTATAACCGTAAATTAAAATATCAATATAATAAAGGAGAACGATCCAGACGTGTGTGTCACGACAATTTATTGTGGATGCGATGTCCCCCATTTGCGTTTGCATGCAATTTGCCGTCGCTTCGATTTCGCGACCGGGGCGTAGCCCCGAGGACCCCTCGGAGAGGAGCGGAGCCCCGAGGACCCCCTCGGAGAGAGGCGGAGCCCCGAGGGCCCCTTGGAGAGGGGCAAAGTCCTGAGGGCCCCCTTGGAGAGGGACGGAGCCCCGAGGGCTTCTTGGAGAGGGGCAGAGCCCCGAAAGCCCTCTTGGAGGGGGGCGTATGCCATGGCGTCTTCAAAAGAAGCTGGATTTTTTAAATGCATGTTATTTTTTAAAATACCTGTGCAACCTGTAATGAACGTAACAAGTGCAATTTTATCATAATTCGGCATAATTTTTCTGGTTCACTTAGTTTAACGTCATTGTTTGTCCTTTGTGCAACGCTGCTTCTTATTCTTGGTAATTGGCGACGGTTTCCGAAATTTAGTAAATGTTCACCTTTATACGGCCTATTTTTGTGGTTAATTCCTGCACATTTGCGGAAGACCAGGTGGTATTGGCTGAAGATGCGGAAAACTTGGCATATATGGTTAGGAAACTAGTGGAGGAATTCAGATATTGGGGTCTAGAAATCAATATGGAAAAAACTGAATATATGACGGTTGGCGGAACAAAACAAGACCTGCATATAGGAGAGAAGACAATTAAAAACACCAACGAATATAAATATCTAGGAGTACTATTAACGGAAGATGGAAAGGACGAAGCAGATATATTACAAAAAGTGGGTAAAAGGGAAAGCTATTACAAGCCAACTGAACTCCCTTCTGTGGTGTACAGACATACGAAAACAAAACAAAAAACATTTATTTAAAACACTAGTTGAGAGTACTGTTATATACGGTTCAGAGGTTTGGACAATAAATAAGAATATGCAATCACGAATTAACGCTGTAGAAAATAGCTTTTGGCGAAGATGCTGTAGATATACGCTACAAGATCATATAAGAACAGAAGATATTAAAGAAATAATGAATGTTGATACTGCACTAACAGACACTATAGAGAGAGAGCAAATATCCTGGTACGGTCACAAATTTACTGTAATTTGCATTTAAACTTTCGCAATGAGTAATACATTTATTCAATGTATTGCTGTCGTCATCGAAAGGTTTAATTTTGTGCATTTTTGACTTAAAAAGAATACAGTTCACTTCAGCTGGTTTTGGTTGACTAGTTTTATTACTCGTCATATTTAATGTTGTATTATTCTCACTATTAGAATAACCTGCCTCAATTTCAATAATGTCAGAACTTGCTGGATTTTCTTGAAACGTAAGATTATGTAACTTATCCAATATCTCGTCAATTTCAATTATACATACAATAATGTTATCATTAAATATAATTACTGTAACGATTGATTCAAAAATATCCTCTTCAATGCTAAATTATCTAAAATAGACTGTACATTACCCTATCTTTCCCAAAGTCCTTAAACAGAGGGCATGGAAAAGACAAAAAGGAATTTGGCACCTACTTGGTATGTAATTCTTCGTGTTCCTTTTCCGATCCTTTGCTGTCAACAGAGATGCTGTTTCCGACGTCCTCAAATAAATGGTTTAGGATCTACGCTGAAGGAGTTGAAACTCCAAAATTGCGAAGTCTCTATTTTTCCTACACCGTGCACTATCCTATCGACTGCGCCAATTAAATGATTCATTAGGAAAAACAGCTTTTTAAAAATAAACTGTATTTCGTAATTATAAGTATAAATCAAAAACTATCTGAACTCTCTTACGAACTAGCAAGTTTTACATAATTTCAATATGGCAATGAGAAAGATAACAAGATTACTAGACCATTGAATTTTTTAGTAAGCATTTAATTTTTAGTGCAATGTACTTCTACTGAGGTAAGTATATACCCATTTACCTATGAATAATCACCCTTATACTGCGAAACCATTTACAGTTTACAATTATTGATACCCTGAAAAAATAAAAGACACTATTGTTGTAAATGTACATAATTATAGTAGCAGGAAGATAAAGATAAACTAAACCTGAAAATATCTTTTTAAACCCAATCAGAATATAACATAAATTCTATTAGTTTAGTAGATACGAAACATATGTAGCACAAACAGAGTTCAGCCGTTTTTATAAAAGTGTACCTGCAGTGATTTAGCTGCATAGATATTAGAGTTATTGCAAGAATCACAGGCCATTTTTTTCTCAATAAGAGCAGTATTGGTATCCATATCACGTGCACTGAATATTTGTTTTTTTTATTTTAATTACTCCATCTGCGGTCCACACGTGTTTTCCTCCAAATTCATTATTTTTTATCTGGTATACCGTATGTCATATTTTAGTGAGTTCTTTCTTCGGAATAATGCCTATATGCGGTAGCACCGGTCTGTATCATTCATTTCAAGCTAACGTTTAGTGTGTTTGACACAGAGGCTCTTTTTTTTACCAAGATATACTGTTACGTTGTGTGCTGTTCTAACGCATCTGTTTTTTCTCTCACATTCTCCTTTCCGCTCAGAAATCTCCTTATCCATGCTGACTTTCAACTTGTTCATTCCTTCACTAGTATTCACCTGCACTTACTCTGCTATCTTCTCGATAAACTCTTGGTGGCACAATAACTTGTTGACTGTTCGAGTTATCACTTCTTTTACAATGTTCCTAATTTGATTTATTATTATAACTTGAGCTAAAAGAGCTTCTACCACAATATCGTTTATTTCGCCGCGATTTTCTTGTGTATTAAATCCCATTTTGTACTATACAGTATTAAAGATCAGAACTAAAACGCAGGATGACCTTCACGATTTCACACCTTAACAGTCATAGCAGGATTAAAATTTTCCCTATAATATCAGTATTTCTTTCTGATTTTTGGATCAGGAGAGTAAACATTTCCTGGCTCAATTCAGTAAAAGCCAGATTACGACAACATCTCCTTAACATCATATTTTATTTACAGTTTACGATTTTGCATGCTTGCAGCCGAGCCGGTATAAATAGACAACAACAAAAATCCAAACTTGACCTGTGTCGGCGAGGCACGCCTGACGGCGGAATGCGGTTCTCTACGGCATTCTACATTTTTAACATCTGTGGTGTGGGCTCGATTAGGAGCAAATAAGAGGAACAAAGAAGGTCGGAGGAAAGGGAAGTCGACGGTCGGGTAGTCTCGATATTAGAACGGTTTTACGGCAGGCGGCGTCAGTTTCTCGTAGTGCAGAGGGGAATATATAACACTAGTGATACCAATTTTGTTCAAAGCAGGTGAGTTAAAGTTGAGAAGTTCATAAACGGTGGACAACAAAAGATAAATATTTGTAACAGTAAGCAGCGTAATGTTTCAATACGCTGGTATTTTGAACGGAATCTGCAAGTGCCGACTTTTTCTGGGAGCCTTCAACCATTGATATCGGTTTTTGTAGATTTTTTAAGTTGCTGCAACAAGTGTTATGAATATTTTTTTTTTGTTTCCGCTGCACATGTTTGCATATCACATTTATGATGCATTGCGGGCCAAAGAGTTTACAACCAATGGGAATAATATTTTATTATTTCCTAAAATATATGAAACCGAATTGGTGCATATTTAGAAACTGAAATTACAGACGAAATTTACAATGTACTACAGTGTGGAATAGAATAATCGAAAGCGGCGAAAGAGTCAAGTATTTTTCGCTATAGAATTAAATGAGCCATCCATTTCAGAAATATTTGTATCCCGTATTTTTTATTTTTGTTATTCATATATACTCACATACTTAATTTAGGATATAAATAAATGCTCTAATTGTTAGTATACAGTTTTAAGGTGTTTAACTCGGATATAGAACTATATTTCAATTTATAGCATAACAATAATTACCATTACAATAAAAAACTTATAATTAATATAAAATATTTAAGTAAAATAATTTTTCCCAAGCTACGGTGATGTTTTAAAGTATACTTAGGTTACCTAACGTGCTTATAATGACATTGAAAGTTCATGCATTATTAAAAACATACGCTAAAAAGTATTGTTTAGGTATGTTATACAATTCTTAACAATTTTGACTAATACAATTTTGTCTTATCTCGAAAACGAATAGTAGTTATGCTGGAGCCGCTACCACATTTCCGCTCCACTCTGCATAATTTTAAAGTTTTAGTGAATCTGATCAGTGCTATTTAAATTTTTAACTATTCTATTCACAAACTTGATATAATATATTTTGATAAAGCTGGAAACGGATTCCGTTATCGCAGACTTTCTGGACCATATTGTATATTATGAAAAATGTGAAAAATTACTAAATTACTGAAGCATAAATAGTCACACACAGATCTGTTGGCTATAAAATCATTTTAAATGATAAGTGAGCATTATTTGAGAATGTGAACTATTTTTCAAGCCAACGCAAGTTAATTTAAAAAGCAATGACTGAAAAAAACAAATCAATTGGAAAGCAAAGACATTGACACATTCGAGAGAGATAAATGCTAATTTTGTACAAAATACGTCTGTTTAATACTTCTTTTATATAGCTATAATTTTATCCAAATACATGTAGGTAATTCTGGATGTTATAATCGAGTTATAATTTTATTTTTGCTATAGTTAATATTACATTTTCCTAATACAAAGAAAGGCAATTGACATGCTCACTTATATTATTTGATTTGAATATACTACTAGGTACCCTTTTAGGTATGTTACACCAATAGTTGTATTGCTTATACATATACTAGATATATACAATTTATTGCAATAGTTTTTTAAAACAATTCTTAATTTGATTATAACGGGTGTTCATAAACAGTCGTCATCCCAGTTGCCTTAAAAAACAAAATGTTATGTCTTTGATTAATTCGTACAACACAATGAAACGTCATTGAGTACTGTCATAGCGCATTTTTTCTCAATTTTAATAGACATACGTTTCTGAAGTCAAAACCTACTGGGATGACGACTGTTTATGAACACCCGTTATTTTGCAAAATAAAATTTCAAAACTGTTGTTGCATTATTCTTAATCTGTCAATTTTTTTTAAATTTTATGTACCATACAGTACAATAACAGAAAACATCATGGATACACATTTAAAAGGCAATTTTTGTATTATCTTTTATTCCATGCAATACTTAAAAGCAGTAAAAATCACCAAAACACCTATACGTATAGAAATAAATAATTATGTTGCATTTAACATAATACGAGTATAATATTGTTTTCAAGTGTAAGTTAAACATTATATGATTTACAAAAATGAATCTAAGTAGGTACAAAATAATTTCCTTGTAATTAAAAAAAACCTATAAAGGGCTTTGCTCAGAATTTCCCACGCAAGTAGAAGTTTGGAAACTAAAAATGTTGAAAATATCAAAGCAAAAAAAAAAAGAATTATCTGTGAAAATCATGTAGTTGTTAAATGTGTTGCTTATCTGGTTGCTACACGATAAAATAGGTAGGTTGCATATTTGACGGAAAGTGGATTCAGTTTCGAGCAAGGTAGACATCAAATCCGCATGCAACATATCATCTTGTGTAGGTACTCAAAATTTAACAACCATTGTATTCGTATTTACTGCAGTTATAGTATATGAAATCTGCCTATTATCATTCTAGTGGGTTTTTGACCATATGACCGTAGCAGTCGTTGTCTAAGGTGCCGGACACTCCCCGTGCCTAGACCTTGTCCTTGACAAACATCAATTTTCATAAACTCTAAATAGAATATAAAACTATGCAAGGAATAGCTAGTGCACTCATTAGAGTATGAAATAGAATTTTTATAAGCATTTTTAAACTATACATCTTCATGAAATGTTTATAAAACTAACATTACTGTAATTCTAATACTTCAAAATTAATGCAAGCCGTTTATTGTAGCTTAATAAAATTTTCATCTCTTCATACGTGTTAATAAAATCTGATAAAATTGTATATTTCAACCAATTTAACTGTAAGTATTTACATATACAGGATGTTTTAGAATAACTGTTCCTAATTCTCAGAATTGAGAGGGGGCATGTTATTCAACACTTTAATACTAAACTAGTGTTCGGAAATACTTCCGTTTCGACATAATACGACATTAAAGAATTGAGTGAATGCCAATTCTAAGTAGGACTAACGTACCTGTTATTCTGTCTAGAAAGACCTTGTCCATTACAAA
>CALNHX010010902.1:0-36372 GCA_940337035.1 Agriotes lineatus | reverse complement strand
GTCCTTGTATTTGTATTATTGTGAAAGCTAAAAAGTAATTATTCTGAAAGGATTGAAGATCATGCGAGAATTACGTTAGCAATTACATGCGTTATTAAATGCAAACATTTTATTCTAGAACGGTGATCCTATGTTAAATTTAAGTTTTTCTACAAACCTAACAAATCTTGATGTTTAAATTATGTAATATCAGATTTTACTACCGCTTGAGATATAGCTCATAGTTTCTATATATGGTAAAGTAAAATTGCAATAGAATTATAGTAAAGCAATAAAAATTGCAAAAAGTAACAAGTATTGGTTGAAGCTGCACAATTAATCAAATTAAGTTTAGATACGTGTACATTTGAAGCCCGAAGCAGATTGCTGTACAACTTTCACTAATTAGGTTGATGAAAATATTTAAATTGCATTTAGAAGAGCGAACAAAACCAAAAGTTAATGGTTTCTTCTCTAAATGGCGCTTTAAAATAGAGCTAATGCAAATGTACATATTTTACGGGGAACGCAATGCTTGAAAGAAATGGTGATAGTCAAATGCAAGAATAAATACAAATAAATTGCTATCTCTATGGAAGAAAAGAAATATTGTTTTAAGGAGAATGTAAAACTTTGGAGATCTCCAGATAAAAATATTTTCTAGCAAAATACATAGAAGTACACAGTGCATGTGTTAATATACCGAAAGGGCCATAATTATACAAATTGGTGTTAAATATTGTGAATCAAATGAGGTAGAATACAGTTTATGGGCTTTGTATGCGTTTCTGTCTAACGCATACAAATCCCATAAAATGTATTCTAGCTCATTTTACTGCCTAAGTTTAGATGATCCACCAGCAATATGTTTACAGACAGATTTGTCAAGACAAAGAACCACTCACGAGAGAAAATAATTAAGAAAATTGGACTCTTCACAAGTGTTACTTACCCCCGCTATGTGTATCACGTAAATATAAATCATTGTATGAGGTCACGAAAAACAATTGAAGAAGCAAGAATGTGGTAGAGTTCCTAAATATTATAAGAGTTGAGACAAGACGGGAATAGATGCTGATTGGTTGTGATCCACTGCGCATGCGCAGTTTCGTATGAAATTGTGCCAGATTTAAGTCCTATAGTTACTATAGAAATCAGTTCTGGGAATGTCACATTTGACAAATTTTTATTTGCTTTTAGGCCTAACACTGACTGATACCAATTTATTAATATGCATGTGTTCCATTTCTACCTGACACTAGTTCTTTAAATAGCATATCTTGCAGAGTTGTAGGTATGTATATGAAATTTACTTAAAAATTACCCAAATACTTATAGTAGATTATGCAATGAGGAAGAGAAATGTATTATTTTGCTGAGGTGCCATTTCTGACTCGAGAGCCAAGCCCGAGATTGAGAAATTACACTGAAGCAAAATAGCATTCTCTCCGAGTTGCATATACTATTTTTTTCACGTTGCAGGAAGATTTAAAACGAAAAACCCGTTTTTTTAAACGTCATTTATTGACATTTTAGTTACAATTATTTTAAAATTAGTAGCCTAAGGTAAATTTTGATGTTGGTGGCACTGTAAGTCATTATGACAAGAGCTCACAATTATGTCAAATTCGAGGTTAGCAGGTTAGGTTTTGCGTCAGTTTGTGTCAAAACTGACACAAAACCTAACATGATAACCTCGAATTTGACACAATTGTTGTGTCAGTCATAATAAAAACTTCCTAGGGAAATTTTTGTCTTATTTAGTCTCTAGAGAGTAAATGTTTTACTTCTGTCACAATTTTGATGCTTTAGAATCCGAGTTCTACTCCCGGTCGTGGAAAAATATTTTTCTACAGTTTTTGAAATGACGGGCTGTTGCATTTTTCGTTTCAAAGGTAGATTCGAACGGGGCTTTATATCCCTTGACACAAATTCCCAAAAAACAAAAGCAAAGAGCAGAATAGCTCAAAAATAAAAACAGAATAAACTGAACACTCACAAGTAGAACCAGACTACGTGAAATCCACTTTGATGTGGGAAAAAATGCATCTGGGTGGAAAACGAAAATTAAAATGCAACGCTGTACCTACCTACTTCGTTTACGTTGTCTCAACTCTTTATCAAAGATTACTTATGTAGGATCCGTAGTAGCTACTACCAGTGTAGTTTTCATAAACGCTTTAAATTAACCATTTGTTGACATTGTCAAACTGACAAGTAATTAAATTCATAGGTGACACATACTAAGACACACAACCCTGGCTTTGTAAATATGCTATTATTTATTTTTGGAACAGTAATGGCGGCTGATATTTGCGTTGTCTCAACTCTTATACTATATAGGAACTCTAGAATGTGGTCACCCCTCATCGGTTCACCTCTTGTGAGTACGGAAACTGGCAATCCGAGGTGCCCTAGCTATATCTGTATTCTTTCTTCAACTGATGTCGTGTCAGATCCCTTCACCTTTATCTATCCTAGCTAGTAGGGATGTTCCGAATACTCGTATTCGTACTCGTATTCGCGAATATTCGCTATATTTTCAATATTTGTATTCGTAATCGTATTCGCCAAAAATTAACACGAATATTATACTAGTATTTGACATTAAAATTATAGAAATATAGATAAAAATTGTAATAAAAATATAAAACAGGTATTCATACATTAAATAAAACATTTTTTTTTAAATATTAACCATTTTATAATATTAAATAAAAAACAAAACTATTTTCCATACTATTTCTAAAATTTGCAGCGCGTACAAAAACGATGTTGATGTTGATATTATTCACTCAAGGTCATGTATTCGTATTCGTATTCGTATTCGCGAATATTCATAAGAGTATTTGTATTCGGTATTCGTATTCGCGAATACGAAATTTTGTATATTCGGAACATCCCTACTAGCTAGTCTTATTCGAGGGTTGGGGTTGCTCCTTTGTATATATACATTTTTCATGCCGTCTTCAGTAGCTACGGAAAAAGGAGTAGAGAAAGGGCAGGTAAATACCCTAGAGAGACCGACTGAAGTCGATGGGTCTGTCTTAGAAATTCTAGATTTTCTTTGGTTTCTGGAATAACATCAATCAGCACTGCCAGCAAATCCTACTAAAACGTAAAAGGGCGAGAGCGCTTTTAAAGAGAAAATCCTGGTCCTCCAACTCTGGGTGTTTGAGCGATGGGCTTGTTCCTCATGATCTGTATTTTTTTTGCGATAAAGCACGATGATATGCCTAAGAGATAAGTACACCCATGTCTATGGGGGTTTCGACAAAGACAAACGGGCCAAAGCAGGTATGAGTCGGATTAGAAATTGGTCAGCTAAAAATGAACGCTTAATCTCCACGGAATTAGAATTATCAAATCACAAATAGGGGCTTATGCACCAACGGACGATGCAACCGCAGATATTAAAGATGCCTTTTTTTAAAGCTGAACAAATGTATGAGATACCGTAGGAAATAGAAAAGAATGGATAAGTTGCTAGCAAAGTATGTGATGAGGTAGTTGGACAACACGGTGAGAGTCGCTAGCGTGGCCTAGCGGTTAGAGCGTCAGGCTGCGGAGCCACGGTATGGGGTTCAATCCCCACATCTGGCAACTGGCGAGCGGCCCACCCAGTAGCAAATTGCAAATTATAGAAGAATTAGCGTTACGTCGTCTATGAACAGATCGTATGGACGAATACTGAAATCAAGTATGAAAGAACAGCTAAAAGACTGAGAAGAGCAAAGTGGTTTCAGATCGAGTAGGTCTTGTATTGATAATGCATCTGCCTTAAGCAACTGGGGAAAAAGGCCATACATAGCCCACGGGAGCGAACTGTACTTAATATTTATAGATTTAAAAAAAAACTAATGGCAGCGTCCCAATAAATCAATTATGGCAGGTTATGAAGGACAGTGGAATAGAAATAAATTACATAAACGCCGCGCCGTTAAATAACTATACAAAAACACAATCAGCCGAGCAAACATAAGAAATGATTATTCTGAAGAATTTATTGTAGGTGAAGGACTACGACAGGGGTAATACATGTCACCCACTTTATTTAAATTATATATTGTAATGGTTCACTGCCCATAGAAATTCTGATTGCCTAATTAACTAAATGAATAAGCTCAACATGAGCACACAATTAAATATTTTTTCCACGACCGGGAGTAGAAGTCGGTTTCTATAGCATCAATATTGTGACAGAAGTAAAACATTTACTCCCTAGAGACTAAATAAGACAAAAAGTTCCCTAGGGAGTTTTCATTATGACTGACACAACAATTATGTCAAATTCGAGGTTATCAGGTTATGTTTTGACACAAACTGACGCAAAACCTAACCTGCTAACCTCGAATTTGACATAATTGTGAACCCTTGCCATAATGACTTACAGTGCTACCAACTTTAAAATTTACCATAGGCTACTAATTTTAAAATAATTGTAACTAAAATGTCAATAAATGACGTTTAAAAAACGGGTTTTTCGTTTTAAATCTTCCTGCAACGTGACAAAAATAGTATATGCAACTTGGAGAGAATGCTATTTTGCTTTATTGCAATTTCTGAATCTCGGGCTTGGCCCTCGAGTCAGAAACTTCACCTCAGCAAAATATCTCATTTCTCTCCCTCATTGCATAATCTACTATTATCTATTGCAAAATAATCAATACTTTACATTAATAAGTGCACTTGATGTGAGCAGCAGTAACTAATCATTTGAGGGATAGAAGTTAGCATGAAATAAAGCAGGTTACAGAAGCGTTACATTCAGAATTTCATATATGATAAATGTTCAGAAGGGCTGTAACTGACGGAATTTAGCTTATGAATATCAGACATAATAGGAATAGAATAATACAAAATTATTTGTTAAATACAGAAAGAATATGAGCGTTATGTAGTAAAAGTGTATAAGCCAGCAAAAGGCAAATTAGCTGAAAGGTAAACGAAACCGTGTTAGCAAAATAATAATTGCAGAGAGCAATGAAAATGAAACGCAACCGATCGAAAGACAATTAGTGAGATGCTAAATAAACTCCAAGTGTATCAGCGCATTATAAACAAAAGCGATTTAACAGCAAAGCATATGTTGTAACAATTATTTAAAAAAAACAATATTAGTGGTTAGGTAAAGGCATGACATCAAAACTGTAGTCCATAAGGTTAAACATGTTATCAATCCTAATTTCCTTTATAAACATTTGAAAATCTATTTACTAAGAGACCTACCTCATTTTTTATGAATAACTAAACAAGTTTGAAAATTGTGTGTTAGGGTCATATTGAGCTCCTCAATTATCATGTAAAATCATAAATAAAAAAGTTCTTACGTCTACAAATTGTGTGTAACGTTATTCACAACTGTCCAGTGCGTCTGTGGGTCTAGTTTTCCAGGTGTTAAGAGGTCCATATGAAGCAGATAAGCCAGCAGAGGAATACGCCCAAATGCGATTAACTTCGCACATTTCCTTATGCAAGCAGCTTCGCCCAGCAAAAATAGCGCCTGTTACGTATAGGGAGGACATCCAGAGACCAGTACGTACAGAAATCCCAACCAACAAGTTGATTATTCCTGTGGCGTAATTTGGGAAACGTATCCAGCGTCCGATATTAAAGTAGGATTTTACAGGAAGCCCTTGCGGCTGCCTCAAAATTCGCGGGGATCTTCAAATTCAGACTGTCTTCTACGAGGTATAGCACTAGGTTCCAGTTGTCCAGGTTCGTCCAGGTTCGAGTAATTTAGATAGCGTCTCTAAAAAGTGCGAGTTGACGCGGAATTTTCAGTTTTTGCCTCCGATTAAGGTACAATTTCACAGAGAAAGCGTTGGCATAGGTCCATTATTTTTGGACTTCAGCAAATTCAGAGTGTCTACGAGGTGGAGAATCATATTTCAGAGCCGTCCAGTTTCCAGAAATCTAGGTAGCGTCCTTTGAAAATACGAAATGACGCGGCATTTTTAGGTTTTGTGCCGGATATGAAACAAAAAGCGGTCGAGCGTCAGCTGCGACGTCATACTCAACACAAAACGAGCTTAGCAGTTGCTATGTCACGGTATGAATATTTACCTGACGCGTCTTTGCCATTATGGTGGTTTTAAAATTCAATTTACACTGTTTTTTGCACTAGCCGATAATTTTGTTTTTCTTGAGTCAAATTTAGAGGTTAACTAAATGTCAGATGAAATTGTGCATTTGCCCGAAATATTTGAGAGTATTTGTCATACAGCAAGTTATTTATCATACCTAAATTTTTCTAAATTTTAGGAACCTACGACCCTGAACAAAAATTGTCTCATGTCTACGGTGCTAGTCCCGAATTTATTGCGGATAGATAGAATAAGAAAAGGTCAATAAACCGTTTATTTGTCGTAATTTTATATTACACTCTTTTAATTTGCCTTGAGTTTGGCAGGTTCGTTATTTAATCCAATACATTTGATAAAGTGTAGTTTCCTTTGCCAGTAAATAATTATTTTATATTTAAAAACCCCTATATTTATCATTAAAGTAAAGGGTTATTACAATATAAATGATGTACTAAAGGACTGGTTTACTGGATGTGGAAAAGAATATATTTATAGTTTACTATTCACTGACAATTAGGTCATAATAGCTGAAAGCGATATCAACTATATGTTCAAGAAATTGAAAGAATAATATAAAAGGTAGAGTTCGGAAATGAATATGAACAAGACGCGATACATGGTGATTGGAGAACAAAACCGAGATCTAATGATAAACAATGTAGTAATAGAATCAACAAATGAACATATATTTAGGGGTCACATTAACATCTGATGAAAGAGATGAACTAGATATTCAAAATTAAATTAGAAAAGAAAAAACTATAACTAGGCAACTACATTCAATGCAGTGGAATGACACAACCTAAAATAAAACAAACAAACGAATGCTCATCTAATTTGTGGAAACTTGCCTTACCTACTACCAGAAGAAGTTTATTAGTGGAAACCTGCAAATAGATGAAAAAGGGAAGACCAAGGAATAGATAAAATACTGGAATTTTTAAAGGCATGCAGGATAGAAGACTGAAAGAAGGCGGATTCGGATATAGAACTGCATGTAGATTGGGATGCGGTAGATGGCTAAACGCTTAGATATTGCTATAAACTACGACCCTTAGTCCTTAATTCATTAATTCTATTAATTGGATTACTGAACAGATATTCTTGCACCTACAATTTATTTTTTAGTACCTGACTGTGTATTTAAATTATTTATTACCGGCACAGGTAGCAAGTTTTTCAATAGCACAAATATATGAGAATCTTGTTTTACATACGTAGTAACTCAGGGTTATAATTGACAACTCACAAAATCCAACAGGTTCATGGGTTCATGAAAGTAAACAATAATACAAACAAAACTTTGCTTTATTGCTGACATTTCCAAACGCCTATGTTCGTCAGACTAATTATTATAGTAGAGCGAGTTAAGGGATAAACGCAAGCACAGAATTTTCCACGTCACTGTCCAGACCTCTCTGGAAATCTGCAACTGCACGACGTTGCGTTACAAATAACTTTAAAATGGCTGCTAGCTTCACCTCGAAACACAACACAGTACTATCGAAATAATTGTATTGTTGTACCAAAAGAAATATCCAAGCACTATTCAAATTAAAACACTGTTCACGAACGACTGCTATTTCAGCTTCGCCCCACATACAACCCAGATGTGGATCTGAAAGATGGTTCCACAGCCCCGCTGCACGTGTGTGACCGTTATATACAGGAAGGAAATGGAATTAACAAAGATTTGCCCACATTAGACAACGTAACATATGAATCTTGCAACTTTGAAAGAAGCCGTGCAGCTCCGCAGTATTGCTAGTAGTTGAAGGCCCAATTTGTTCATCAGCACTTCCTACAGCTATGTACATGCTTTATAAACTTCACTAACACCTCTGAAGCCTATTTATTGACTCGCAACAACTCTAATGTCACTGGTATGTATATTCATTGCTTTAACGTACACATTATCCAATTTTCTCTGCTTGCAGGCCCCAAATTTGACTACACACATGCTCTCAGCTATGACCCTTGAATTTTCCAGGCGCGGCCAATTTGTGTTTCCGACGACCCTGGCTTCTATTCAACCTCAGGCCAGCTCCACTACACACCAACGGCAAATATGGTTCGCCAATGCAAGGAGTGTATAAAATGTTAGTGTTTTCACCCGGTTTTATACGCACTTCGACTGTAAGTACTCTGTATGTTTAGATGAAACTTTGATGCAAACCTGTCCAAAATGTTTTCATCTGTGCTAATTGGTACTAAAATCTGACCTTATACGTATGCTGGATCTTTGTGTGGTTAAAAATGGAATCTCCAGGCGAATTTGATCTTGTTTTACCAAAACATAATCCCATATTTTATCAGCAGACACGAGAAAACCTGCATCGTACTTGGTGCCGTGTGAAATGCACTTTACATGTGTGCTTAACTTGATTGAAGTTATGAGTTATATAGTTACTATATACTACCTTCTACATTTACTCTGGATACAAATGATGCCTTAAATGTGACTATTTACATCGGTCCATGAATTTTACCGCAAGATATCTGTTTGTGCCAGGTTTTTTTTGTTAAATGCAGCTTTGTTGGTTATTAATTACATTATCTCGTTAAATCTCATACAAATTTGTACAAACGAATATCACAGCAATAAATATATACGATTGTGGCTAGAGGTTGATGTTGTATACCCTTTTTTACCAAAGTTAACATTTATACCTATAATATTTATGCTCGCTAGCTTTTATTGACGACATACCATGCGTTCTTATTAAAAGTATATATAGGGCATAATCGTATGTATACTAAAAAGAAAAAATTCCTTATTTTTGCCACCGCAAAATTAAAGTTTGCTGTATAATTGGTTGCGTACATATAGGGTAAAACAATAAAAAATAAGGGAGTTTTTCAATTTAGTATACAAAGGAGTATCCCCTATGTATACTCATAAAAAGAACGTGTGGTATACATATAATTATAATTTTGTATGTTGCCATTCATCTGCAAAGCATACATTCTTTCAATTTAAACGTAATTTGTGTATCAGTATTAATTTTTAGTGCAGTTATGTTTTCAAAGCCTATTTAGAAGCATTTCTGTTTCGTTATTTAATACTGACTAATACCATATTCCATTTTTCCAAGTGCCAACAATTAAATTAAGTTTATATTATTGGACTTACGATCTCATTGCTCAAATTTTGTTACAAATTAGACGGATTGCAGTGAATTAAACTATGCTTTATACTAACTACAAGTTTTAAATATTTCTCCTGATGGAATTTTTAATAAAAACTATTGCATCACAATCAACACATGATAATAATACTAAAACCGTGCAAGTTTAACGATTGTTGTCATGAAAATCAGCAGGTTGTTTCAATTGCTTCTTTGATGTGTTCATATACTAAAACTAGTTTTCCAATTTGCTTTGTACTTATTTAAGAGGTAGCACTTCAGCTAATTTCTAAAAACAAGTTTATATCTCGATATCCTGCATGCTGTTTCAGATTAGTTAAGTGATCAAAACGAAAAATAATTATCAGACACTAGCAACCAGCCATAAACTCACGATAAAATATGTTTTTAATCACCTGTTCTAAAAAAATAGTTGCATGAGAACTTAAATCACGATTTTTGCATCAGCATGGATCTGCAGAAAAGTAAAACAAGCGATGATTTACAATCGTAAACTTAAAGTTCGTAGAAAGGTCGAAAAATGCAAAAGGAAAAACTATTACAAACTAATGAAGCGAGTTCAATTTGTCCAAACCTTTTTCTTTATTTAATCCCGAAACGTTTACTTTCTAAGCACGCGGATTTGATATATTATCTTTAATTTAATTCCAGATTAGTCGATTTCGCTTTTAATAAGAATTTGAAATGTAGAATGTTCCAGCTGATTTCACTTTTTCTAGTATGTATACTGGTTAAAACCGATTATACGTATAAAAGTTCTCTTTCAATGTAGTGGATTCGCCTTAGGTTAAATAATTAAGAACTGCTAGTGTTAATAGTGCCACCATTAAAAACCACAATAGCAGACGCGTAGATTTGTATGTTACTCATTTTCCTTCTGTTAGTGTTGTACCAGTTAAGGTTGATGATTCCATTTCGTACTGAAGCAATATACAGTATTTTGACTTCGAATTTCAACCATTAACTTGACTATGTTCATTTGCCAGCTTTTGTAACCTTTTAAATAAAGAGTATTCATAAAAATCATATACATTTTTGCAGGAGATTTATTTCAAAGCAAAGAAAAATGCTTCGTTTGGGAGTCAAGTAACTAAATCTTGATTATGAAAGCTTTTAACTAATTTTATTAGCTTATCTATGATGAATATGCCTGAATACGTGGGACCCACGAGTTTTTTAGCGGGTTTGTCGAAGAAGATTTCAAGTTTGCATTACCACTAGTGGAAATCATGTTGGACACTCAGCCAACTTGCTTATCTGACCAAATTAATTTAGTACCTTGTTTTATAGTTGCTGCTAGTTAGTAATATATAATAGGGTATCACTCGAAACGAATAATTTCCAAGCGCCTTTAGGTCTTGATTGATTTTTGAAAAAATGTTCCTGACTTTCGTGAACATCCTTGTCAGCTTCAAATCGATTCGTTGACTAATTCTCGCAAACAAAACAAACTTTATGCTTACTCGGATACAATTGCCGGCCGCCTCTAAGTCAAGGAATGGCGTGCAGTCCCCCAGGTCTTACGGGTAACTTATTAAGCCAAATCGAGCGCCAACGAATCCTTTTTAAATTACGACAATTGTATCCAGGCATTCAATTGAGAATTCGTAAACTCAAGGTAGCACAAACAGTCTAAAAGAAAAGCTCAAATCAAACACAGGTAGCAGTAACAAATAACGACACCCCAATGCTGATATCACAGTATCATTGTCACTAATTCAGTAGCATTTAGTACAAATTATTATAATTATTGGCCAAATCAAAGTGCACCTAAACAAACTCGGCTTATGAGAACAATAGCCTGCACCACAAGTTAGACAGAGGTACTACGACAGTTTAAAAACAAATGCGGTGGCGATCAACATCGGCTTAGTTGGAAAATCACCAATCACGTACCCAGCTCGTGAAGCGAACTGTACATAGCGGCGGCAGTCCGAAATTCTGACTGACTCCTATATCAATCGGGCGAAGCCTTTGCTGCAATTCACTGTTCAGCATTCAATATATTAGCTTAAAAAGATACACAAAACTTGATTCTAGCTTCCTTGTTGAGCTCCTTCTGCCCGCTAGGGGAGCTCATGCAACTGGCTCAGATGATGGATGCAAGACGCCGCCAAACATTCGAAAATCGGAAGTGCCGGTGTTAAAATCAAATCGGTCAAAACCGACGTGCTCAGTGGCGAGGATTGCAATTTTCGGAGAGCTGGCTACCTAGTGCCAAGTGTAAATAACTATTGGTGAAGCGCTTTCAAATCCGCCAACTTTGCGTCAAGAAACAACTCGCAATACAACTGCCAGGGCTGCATCGTCCGCACATTCGGCGAAAGCCATTAACCAAATACCATAACTTGCATGAATTCCAAAATACTTGATTTCAAGTCATATATGTCTATTTCTGTCTAGCGCATACAAAGCCCCCAAACTCTATTGTAGCTCATTTGACTATTCACATTATCCACCACCAATCTGTATATCACTTACTAGCTGACCCGGCAAACATTGTTTTGGATTATGATATGATGAATCATAAAAGTATGACTGCAAATAGAAAGTCGTACAGTGTATAGATAAACACACTTTCGATATTTTCCAATTTTCCAGCTTTCCCTTTGGATTTTTCCGAATTTTCTTTTTTCTAAGCCACGGGAGTAAGACGAACAAAACAAAAAAAATCATCCAAATCGGCCAAGTCGTTCTCGAGTTTTTGCGTTACTAACACACGGCGATTGATTTTTATATATATAGATTAATAATAGTTTTTAAACCAAGACAATGAAGTTTAGGTTTTTATCGAGAATGTGGATTTAGTTGCCGAGGCCCGTAGGGCCACGGGAAATTGACCATATAAAGGATAAAAAGAAATTTCAGTGCCGAGGGGGTACTTTATATGTTTTTTAATCGATAATCCGCGAAATTACAACATTGTTGACGTCGTTTGACGTTTACCTATTGCCCCGCCGTCAACAAGAAGTCATAAAACAATCGATTACTTCACTGTTGATTTCTCGTATCTTAATGACGATTTCGACTTTGTTCACTGCAGATTTAAAAAAATATATTATATAATATTCTATTTTATCTTTAGTAGAAGAAAAATCATAAAACAATTCTATAGATAGGCGTTCCAGAAAAAACTTTAAAACTTCAGCTTCGATATTGTAGGGGATAATAGATTAATTAGTTATTGAAGATAATTTCCCGTATGTAAAGTATACCTCTGCAGATGTCATCCAAATAATCAGAAAAATAAAGTAAGTACATAATTTGAGTACGCAATTACTGTTTAAAGCAAGAAGCTATAAAATGGTTGCATAATTTTTGCTGGAGATTCCAGAAAGTAAAATTATTCAATTTGCATGTTCTAAAAAATCTCCTCATTTAGACAACTTTAAAAGAGCATTTACAAGATTTTTGTAACAGTAATTCGTTAACAGGGCTAGACTAGAGTTTCTCGAAGCCATTTACATAGATATTAATTAGAAATGAACAATATTTCTCCCAAAAAGCGCCTTGCATAGAAAACGTAAAAATTATGCAAACATACTACTTTTTGTGTAGATAATAAAAAATCTAAAGAAATAATTAACATTTTATATTCATTTTTCTAATTATAAATATTTATAGTCTTCACATAAAAAAAATCATTTTAATATTAAGCATTGGTAGGTGAAATTTTGAAAAATATTAAAAATCTGAAAATTTATTATTAGCTAAAATTAAAAAAAATTGGTGTTTTCTAGTCCTGAGATTGTTCAGCTAGCTAAAAATAACACACTCTAAAAAAATATCACTGAAATCTTACTTAATTTACCAAAAAGAATTTTTTGGATTTTGACAATTACGAAAAACTCCATTTTCTAAATAAATAAATATTACTCGGTCTATACGGTAGGGGCTAAATAGGTTTTTAGCCAACAAAAATTACTAACTTAAAAAGTTTTCTTTTTTAATAAATGAAACGAAATTGTCATATTATGCCGATTTCTTAGCGGTCACTGTATATAAATATGAATGTTGATTTTGTTTGTCCCGTATTTTGGTGTTTTGGCAGCGCTACCTAAAACAGTCAGTTACAAAACTGCAGCAAAATATTAACAAATCAACAAACAGCAATATTTGAAAGGATGATGAATGAAGATCCATACAGAAAAGGACAATGGAGGTAACAAAGAATGACATTCAGTAGAACATGAGGATTGCATGCAACCACATAATACTAGAACGAATTAACAACTACGATTTTTTTAAATGCAGCAATAAATCCAAATGGAATAATAAATAAAGTAATTACGGGAGAATGACTAAAGCAAGTAAACTTTGTATATCATAAATAAAAATATAATGATAAAGAAGGAACATACAGGGTGTCAATATGCATTTATTTAAAGGTGTGATAATAAATGAAAGAAAGCAAACTATAATAGCTATCACTCCGTTTCGTTAGTACAATGAAATGTTATGAACCAGTTATTTATCATAAAAATTGTCAATACGCACTTCACTCCGCCTCACAGTTCAATGTTATGAATCAGTCTATTGTTATAAAAACTATTGATACGCACCCTTCGGCGCTTTCCAAGAATACTTCGGCACCTCATTTTCCGTTTATTGTCAAACTAAATTTGTTACTAATAAGTGTATTTAAGAAATCAGTTGAATGCTGTAAAAAAATGTTGTTCGTTATATCATGTAAAATATAAAAAAAAAATATTTAAATGCTCAACCAAAACAAATTTATTTAATTATTTCATTCTAATCCAATTTTAACAAAAACAAAAAATCTATTCATGAAATTAACTTAAATACTAAAATTGGCAAATCTAATCAATTCAACTTTGTATGTGTTGTGTGCGATTTTTAAGAAACCGTTATGACAAAAAGACTTTTGAACAAGTTTAATAATTTTTTTTTTAAATTGCAATTGTCATCATCCTGCCCTATATATTTACATGTGATTATTAGTAAAAAAAACAACAACAACCAAACGTATACGGACATTTGGAAGGCTGGCAACTATTGTTTGGCTCATGGCACGTGGGTCACACCCATGGCACGTGGGTCACACATGGAAACTTAGAATAGATTAAAGGTAATTTTTGAATTGATGTCGGTATATCGAGTTTTATTTATGTCGGTTTAGCGAGGTTTTAATGTTGTATGAAAAAGATCAGAAAGTGCCATATCTTTGGATTTTTGCCTTCGACCATACCTCAAAAGTTGATGTTGCCTTCAATTTCGGAGGAACTTTTCTATGAAAAAGATCCAATACTTCAGGAAGGTTCCTGGTGACTGGAATCGTGTACACATACCAAGGTACGTACACCGCACAGCACGTTTAGACACCACCCAATTGGAGCTTCACCTTTTATCGGTTTACATTAGAAATAAAAAGTCTTTTGTAATACTAGTTGTGTGTAAAGTTATTCACCAGCATGCAGGGCATCTTTGGGTATAGTTTGCCATGTGTTACGAGTGCCAAGTGTAGCAGTTTAGCCAGCAGCAAGATTCATCCAAGTGCGAGTAACTTCGAGGGCCTATTTCCATAAGTAAGCAACATCGCACAGCAAAATAGTGTCTGCTACGTGTAGAGAGGACGTTCAGAAGTGTGGGTGTAGAAATTTCAACCAACAAGCCTTTCCCAAGTGCGTAATTCCCGTGGCGTCATTGAAAAGTATATCCAGCGTCCGAAAGGTCTCCGATTAAGGTAGGATTTCACAGGAAGCCCTTGCGACTGCCTCATAATTCGCGGGGTTCTTCAAGTTCAGACTGTCTACAAGGTGTAGCACTAGGTTCCAGTTGTCCAGGTCCGTCCAGCTGCAAGTAATTTAGATAGCGTCTTTAAAAAGTACGAGTTAACGCGGATATTTCAGTTTTTGCCGGTTGCAGAACAAAAAGCGATCGCGCGTGGGTTTTGACGTCACACTAGAAACAAAACCAGGTTAGCCGTTACTACGTCAGAGAATTAATCGTATTTACCTGATGCTTCCTTGCCATATTGGTGTTTTAAAATTCAACTTTAAGCTGTTTTCGCACTGCAGATCATCTTGTCTACTGAGTCAAATTTAGAGGTTATAATTGTCAGATGAAAATTGTGCATTTGCCTTACTACCCGAGTTAAATTGTACAAGGAATTATTTGTCATACAAAGTGTTTTTCTTAATTTTATGAACCGACACCTTGAGTTAAGGTTTGTTTCATGTTCACCGGACTTAAGACCTAATTTATTGCAAATATATAAAATAAGGAATGAGCGATAAACCATTTATTTGTGTTAATTTTTAATGCACTCTTTTAATTTTCCCTGAATTTGACAGGCAATTGTTAGTTAAGGCTTAACAATTTATCAAGTGTAGCATCCCTTGCCATAATTATATTTTATTTAAAACTTTATTGTATTTTAAACGGCGAAAGCTGGTACACTATATTTAAGCGTAGAGGCAGTTATGTCAATCCACAAACACTAATTAATCAATTAACTGTAAATTTCCAACCAGTTACAATATAAAAAATTAAAATGTTGTATCTGTAGACATCCGAATACAGTAGGCTATATTTTAACAATTTATTGTTTGTTTGTTTGTTATGGACAAGGTCTAGGTATGGGAAGCACCAGGTAACTTAGACACTCACTGCCCTGGTCATTTGGCCCAATTCCTACTTAAAATCTTGCAGAGACTAAAGAGCGCCAACCCTAGAAAGGAATATTTTACAATCTACACATCGTAGTAACATGGAACCCACGGCTTTCCGTCACTTCCGAATCTTGGCATTCTGTAAAGGTTTTCATCCGCATTTCTTTAGTTTTAAAAACCTCACCTGGGTAGGGAATCGAACTCTCGCCCCTTAGATCAGTAGCCATAATACGAGTATGTAACCACTGAGCTACCAATCCTGGCTAAAAATTCATTAAAATTTAAAAACGTTTATAACATTATTTGCCGAACACATAGGTATGGTTAAACGTGTATTGACTGATCTCATGCCTCTACTGCGAGTATATTTGAATAAATCAATTCATATGTATTTTTTACCTCGACATAAGTATTCAATATCGATATAAATTAAGAAAAAATGTTGTCCAGCATTTAAAAGTATCGAAACTGTGATTAAAGTTTTTGCAAAATAGTGCCTGGCAAAATGAAAAACATCTTTCTAGCGAGTGTCCACAAGAAAGCTTATAAAGAACTATTTCGTAGAAAAAAAAAATTTCATCGTTTTTTCTTTATTGCGATCATAAAAATTTTTAGACAAGGGCGGCTATGGATGACAACATTTGTGTCTGAGATTACTTCACGTAGGTACTTACAATTAATTCATCTGTCAAATACACACGTGTTTACTAAATAGTCTCCTTACAGGAGCACCAGATTGGTTTTAATCGAATATTTTCGAAATGGCTTCAAGATGGAAATATATTATTCAAGAAAAATGTGTACAAGAATTTCTGATAATAAAGGCAAAATTCCAACATATCTTGTGGCAAGTCTTAGGTGCAGTTAAAAATCCAAAATATTTTATGATGCCACTGTATGTTTGTTGTTTACGAAAAATACAATTTAGTCGTTATCACTGTATCATTGTTTTCTATTGCAGTTGTTTTGTGGTTAAGCCTATTTTTTCATATCGGTCCTGAACTGTACGGAAATTGCTACCTGATACATCACATTTTTTTGTAACATTTGACATATTCAGGCCGAAGGCAACAAATACTATTGCTAAGAGTAAAAGCTTTCTTTAGTAGTACTTGGACTACCAGCAGGGCAATAAAACAACAAATGTCGCGTTTAGGATGAGAATAACTTAATGAGCCGGCCCGAGTAAGCCTCGCTGTACCACCAGACGCGTTGTTCCACATTTCCACAAGTGAACCATAAGCATGGCCCGCGATCTCTCTCGGTATAAAGGCCTCCTGCAGCCCGTGGCCTTCAGATATGCTTGGAAGTTCAAGGTGAGAACGTCCTGGAGCTAAAGACTTGCTGGTGCGGTGGATATGTGATTATCGCTGAGTGTCGAAGGGATAAAATTAGTGCCTCCATTCTTAAACTAAGACAATTTCCCCACGATGTTTAGGTTGGGAGTGAAGATGTTAATCGTGGTGATTCTGTCGACGCCCTTAAGGGCGGAGAGCCAGAACGTGGCAACCACCCCTCCTGTAATCGTCGCCGTCAAGGACTACCTGAAGCCCCAGATCCTATCGGCGTTGAACAGGGATAACCAGAGTAATCCTGCGAAAAGTAGTGCCGATGCGGGGGCGGGTTTGTTCAGCACCCCGAGGTCGAAAGATGCGAGTACCGTGAGAGAGCTTTTCGCTTGTGCCATCGCCCTGGACGCTTCGTGCGTGGTCGATCGTGCCGAAGACATAGTGGATAATGCCAACGATAATCTTCTAAGTAAGTAGTGTAAATTTGTGTAATATGTGTTAAAAATTACCAGTAAAATGTCCTATTAAGAATCACACAAGTCCAGGATTTAACTGAAAAATCATTTAGTATCTTTCTTTTAAATTTCAAGTAAATTTCCTTTTTTATAATTGCTCTAGAAGTGTATGCAGTTATAACTGAAATTTTTGACAGAACGGGGTTTACTATGTATTTTGTAATGTTTGCACTTATTTTCTGTCACAGTAGGGTACTGATTTACAAAAATAGGGTCACGACTAAAAAATCTTCATTTAGAAGATATCGATAATTTTACCATGGTTTTATTAATCTAATAAGCAATAAAAAATATACAGAAGCGTCGTCAAAGAAATAAAACACTGTATATACAGGGTGAGCCTAACATAGGTACATCAAAAGAAGACAAAAATATCCGAGAGACAGGCTTTTCATTGTAGTTCAACATTTCTTCGATAAAATGTTTGAACTGGTACACTAAAACCAGGAAATCTTATATTGCAAAACTAGCTCTATAGTAGGTTTTGGAAGATATGATTTATGTGTTGACATGCTTTCCAAATGCATGTGTCACTTGCAGCACTCATTTCAGATATTTACAAGGGTGTATTTTCTACTCTTTTGCATTACAAGTGTGTCAGTAGCTTGTTTATATAACTGTTTCAAGTTTCCATACATTGAAGGTCCGCATTACTCATCACGTTACATCCTACTGTGCAATTCTAACCGGATTTCTAATAGCATTATTTCATTCAAAGCGTCAAAGGAATTAAGCGTGTTTATTGCCCAGTTAGCGTTGTGTTAAAAGGAGCATTTTGGATGCCGGGATTACTAAGCAATCAGTGGTAATTATGAAGCAAAATCAACACAACTGAATGTAAATTGCAGTGTTAATTTGCACAGTTTCGAACATTAGATTATTGTTAAAGTGAGTTATAATGGAAAAGAGTTCAAATAATAAAAGGTAACAAATTAATTGTTAACATACTAAAAAATAGCGAGTGTATGAATCATGTAGTTGGCTAATAGAAATTTTAAAGCGACTATAAACAGTATGATTAAATTACGACCGCCTTTCAACTTTAAATTTTATTTTTGACTTGTATAAAATTGCTTTACTGCATAATGCTAGAAAAGTTCAATAAGATAATTTATAAAAACAGATTATCTCTGTTTATTATATTTTAAATGTGGATAAAGTTTGACGATACGGAGGGCATCCTTTTAAAATGTGTCATCACCATGATTTTTAATGGTTAACTGTACCTCCTTTTATTAACATTTTGTAAAAGTTTTATTACATAAACAGAACATTCATAAAGTATTATAGCGGCCAATTAAAGCTTTCAAACGAAGTATGCTTGAAAACTACATTTATATTAGCTTTATAACCGCACACAAAATTTTTATTGACATATGCAAAAACAAAAGATCCAGGGCGTGCTATAACATGACCATAATAAGCGTCATGCAGCACAATTTCAAAGAAGAAGTTATGCTGGTTGTGAAATTTTACAATTTCGTTACGATAGGTGGGTACGTAAAATACTTTTTATACAGTTTCTAGTATCAAAAGTGATTGTTTATACCACTGTTAACTTCAGCGAATTGCGCTTTTATTGCACGTTATCATTGGCAATAAAAACGTAAATCGCACTCGTAAATATCTAATACCGTGTACCAAAAAAATGGTATCGAACTATCGTAGAAAAAATATGGTATATAAGACGAGGAAAAAGTGTGTTTATGGCACTTCACTTCGCCTTGTTGGACAATTCATTCCATAACCACGCACTTTTTGCGCTTGATACACAAATAGCTATTATGATCTGTACAGCAAGTGACGACTATAAATTAAATTTGTTATAAAGTGTTTTATTAGAGAAAATATTTTTCTAATATTCAGCTTTGACAAAGCGCTGTGTTGCTACTGTTATTCTCATGTTGACTTTGACTTCAATTTAAAATGTAATATATTTTAAAGCATTGTACAACCTGGGCAGGTTGTTGAGGCAGTAGTTAGCAATAATAATTATTAAAAATTTTAAAGCTTGTCATGTATTCAGAAATAAGTGTCAACCAATGAAATTAATTGCAATCGATTATAAAATATATAAAAATTACTCGAGATTGATTAGCACAACAAAATATTTACTTTAGAGAGAAAGTGAAACAGAATTACTATGTTATTTTAATCAAAGTTGTAGATCTAGCAATCTTTAATTAACAGAGCAATTTCACTGTCAACGTTTTCACAGTTCGGCAACCGTATAAACACATTATTTTCAGTACATGTAGTGACCTTGTCTAATAATACTGGTACCCTCGTTAGTACTTTGTAGATGTAGAAGAACGATGGAATTAATTAGAACGTAGCTAATGAAAATATAATTGCGAATGCCTATTAGTAATGATAAAAAGCAAATCGCAATACTGATTATCAGAGCTTGTAATATATATATGAATCTGCTATATGAGGAGAATCTCGATGGCAATATGAAATCATACATTTTTTTCTTAAATTTCACCCAAAGCTAATTTAAGTTTAAAGTCACTGAAATAATATTTTAAAAACTAGAGCAATGTTACAGGGTTTCCGATTGCTTTTCACCATGTATAAGTAGTATTTCACTTTATCTCAAATGATTTTCCCTCTTGTCAACACTGGTCAATATCGACAAATGGGAATTACATCTGACAACCAGTAAAACACAATTGATACATGGTGAAAAGCAATCGGAAATCCCTGTAGTACCAAAGGCATGTAAATAATTTAGAACTTGTAGGGTAGCCATTTTCAATCTGCTGTAAAAGTTATTTTCAAATTTGAAACTTGATTAAATATCCTTAAATTTATTAAACTGCTTGGAAATTTCTCAACTCAATTAGAAAACTCTTCTAAAAATTTGGCATGCCCAATTCAATAATGTATTTCATTTAATTAATTTTCTTCTAAACCTCTTAATCTCAGATGCATCATCTTTCTAGCTGCGTATTGGTGTTTCTCGCCTTTTCCTTTCTAAAAGTGTGAATTCCAGCGCTTTTTTACTCGGAGGCATATATTCCTTGTCATTCTTTTAAGATATCAATATGAAGTTACCTGTCTTCACTCCACTATTATCGCTTTCCATATTCATACTGCTTTTTTCAAACTTATTCAACCACAACTTCTGGTTAAGAAGTTTCTTCTTTCAGCGAATATTAGTTTTCCTCTATGTATTTCTTTTATTCACATCCCAAACTTCCGGCTGCATGTAGCATCACACTCTGTGAAATACCTCTGCATATTGATTTGATTTTGTTACATAGTTTTTTTCCCACAGAACTGAGTTTTCTAAATGTTTTTATTCTGTCGACAATTACTCCTAATACCTGCCTTGTTTTTTATTAATTAAAATCAGTGATTTTTACATTTCTTGTTACTTAATACTCTTATTTGGCTATATTTATAGTTAGGTGCACTCGCGTATACCCTTCTTGAAGTTTCCAAACTATAACAACTGAGATAATCAATTTTAATTTATCCTGTCTCTTCCAAATTTTGACACTACCATAAAAATTTCAATAAGATTCAGCTAGTAGTTTCCAAAACCATTTATTAAATACGTAAAACGCTATTATTCTTTCGGAATTTCTAATGTATCAAAAATGATTATTATCAACAACTATTCCATCCTCAGGAGTAAACTCCATTTCTAAACAAGTCCAAAATTATCCCGTAGTTAAATATAATTAAATATTAACTATGTGGCATAGTTCTTGAAAATTATTATTGTTAGCACACTAGAAATGCCGACAAAATGATAGCGTTTCACGTGTTTAACAAATGGTTTTTGGTAATAACCACTTGAATCTTGTTGAAGTTTTTTACTGAGATCAACTTTATCATTTGCCATTAGTAGATCATAGTAGAGTATGAACAGTGTATCGACTCCCACTTTAGTGCTCATGTTCTTACATTTAGTTTGGCCATCCATTTAAAAATCCTTCAAAATATATGTCCAAGTACGTGAAGGAGATAAACAACAACCCTGGGGTTTAGCTTTGATAGGTCGAGAACTCTATAACTAGGTGGGTGGGAGATAAACAGCAACCTTGCGGCATACCTTTGGAAATCCGTGTGTAACCAAGTGGATAGGAGATAACAAACACTCCTGTGGTAGACCTTTAACAGTTGGAAAGTCCTTTGTTATCAAGTGCGGAGATAAATAATGTCCTTGTGATATACCTTTGGTAGTTCGAAAACGTTCCATAGTCAAGTTGATGGGAGATAAACAACAGCCTTGTATTGTACATTCGATAGTTCTAAAGTCCTCTGTAACCAAGTAGATGGGATATACAGAAAGCTGTGGTCTGCTTTTGGTAGTTCTAAAGCCTTCTGAACGTAAGTGGATAGGAGATAAACAAAATCCTTGGTGTATACCTGTAGCAGTTCGAAAGTCCACTGTAACCCAAGTGAATGGGAGGTAAGCAACAACCTTGTTTTATACCTTTGACAGTTCCAAAGCCCTTCGTTGGAAGCTAAACAACATTCTTGTGATACTTTTGGTATTTCGACGTCCCCCTGAATTCTAGCGGATGGGAGATAATCAACAGCCCTGTGTTATACCTTTTGTAACCAAGGGTATGGGAACTAAATAACAGCCTATGGTATACCCTTGGTAGTTTGAAAACCCTCTATAGTCAAGTCGATGAGAGGTAAACAATACGCCTGTATCATGGCATTTAATAGTTCGAATTTTTTTTGTAACTCAGTGGATGGCAGATACACAACAACCATGTGTTATACCTTTGATAGTTCTAAAATCCTTTGTAACCAAATGGGTGAGAGATAAACAACATCCTTGTGGTATACCTTCGGTAGTTCGAAAACCCTCTATTGTTAAATAAATGCGAGATAAAAACAGACCTGCATTATATATTTGACAGTTCGAAAATCCGTTGTAACCAAGTGGATGGGAGATAAAGAGCAACGCTGTGGAATATCTCTCCTGGTTTGAAACCCCTTTGTAACCAAATTGGTGGGAGATAAGGAATAACTCTGACTTCAAAAATTCTCTGCAACCAAATGAATGAGAGATAAACGAAATCCTTGTGGAATGCCTTTGGTAGTTCGAAATTCATCTGTAATCAAAATTTTCCTTTTAATCCTATATGATTTTTTTTGTAGTAAGTACTCTTAAGTTGCATTGAACAGGATTCAGCTAAGATCTTTCCGCAGTTGGCACTGCCGAGTGTTTTTTTTTATTTTTCCATGACCTTTTACAAACCTAACACGTCGTTCACTTCAGATTATTGAGTAGTTTCTCATCGATGATGTTGCGTGTCTTTAATATGTCCGAAATATACAGTTGATAAATATTTGTAATTATTGCTATGCTGGAATTTGTAAGTTGTCTTTAGTGCCCTGTTAATAGATAATAGAAATGTAACATCTTTTCCATTTTTCTTTGATGTCTCAGCAGTGACAGTATCTTTCAAATAATTTTTTTAGCATTTATAATAGTCTTGGTGAGTCACATATAACCATTTATCTTTGAATATATATTCCTCCTGGGCGAAGCTGCTTTCTATGCATAACTGTTTTACGGTTTTTTAACTTTGTTGATGTAAAGTTCTATCTTTTCATGCTGCCTATCAGACTCGTCCCATTGAATGAAATTATTTGTAGCGTCAGTTCGTAGTTCGATGACATCAAACAAACGGCAGGAAAAAAATGGTTTCAAGTAGCGCAGGATCGACAGAAGTGGAAGAAGCTGGTAGTGACCTATATCTAACAGTGGATAGACCGTTGAAGAAGAAGAAGAAGATGAAGATATTGATCTATGTATTGACATCTTTTTCACCATGTGTCATTTTTCCTTTGACGACTTTCAACTAAAATCATGCATCAATTAAATAAAGATTCATGTTAAAATATTGATCGTTGATATTCGTGGTACAGTTTTAAAATTTCAAGTTGGGGAAATGTTCTAACTTATACTTTGTATACAGTGTTATGGTAATGGTTTGCCTATAATGTCATCACGTGGTCTTCAACCTTTTTGATGTCTCTGTATAAGGATACTCATAGAAACATCGATTTATTGAAGCAACAAGACAAGAAAAAATAAATATAGGAAGAGTCTCTTTGCATATTATTTATGTTTCGGTGATTACTACAGTTATAAAATGTAATATAAGAAGAAGTTCGGTCATTGACTATCAGCTTGCTGGCCGATTTTTACAATTTCTAATCCACCACTATTGAACATTGTTAGACAGTAAATACCCGCTGTGAATTTTTCGGCTTTTATAAAAAAAATACCACGAAAACCTTACTTGTTTACTTACTATTAATCAAAAGTAGTAAAATTCTTAGATATATATTTTCCAAAATAACCATTACGAGTATATTGAGTCAATAATAGCGGCAAATTCTACCAATTAACAAATCCGTGAAGCTGAATTTTGTTGATCCTAGTCGTCTGGGTCTGATTTCTAATCCTCTTGCACACAAACACAAAATTGGGCACATAACTGTTTAAATGATTAGTATGTCACGAATTGCAAACACAAGTGAAAAGTCTGGATTTTACTTTACTTCTTCTCTATCGGAAAACTACCAGCTTCATAAGTAAAAAAAAACGTCTTCCATTTAATACGGGGTGCCTATAAAGTATGGAATAATGATTACACTTACGTTAGTATTCATTCAATGAAAAATATTTTGAATAAATATGTTGACTGAAATTTGGACTCTATTTTGGTGCAGTTAATTAATTGTGCCATTTTAGTGCAACATTACTGCTACTATTACTTGTAATGTAAATATTTAGTAATAACACGTTTAAAAAATTATTATTAGTTACTTGATTACACAAGACTGATTTAATAATTAAAAATAATTAATAAATCAGAACAAACAAACCTTAGTTTGAGCTTCAACGCATGGGAATTGGACCGTAACTTGTACGTCTTTAAGCACAAAATTATATTTCTTCAACATCAACATTTATTTAGGTCCGATATGTTGTTTTAACTTAACTTGTTTTAGTTCCTTGCGTTATCCAATTTTTTACCAGTCAAAAAAATTACCTGGAACATAAATCACAATATTAATTACATATTTTAAAAGGTTTATAGTAATATGGCTATAATACAGCAAACTGTTTGAGATAATACTTCTGAATCACAATTCAGCTGATGCGGCAGCGGCTTTAAAATCTCACTGTAACGATTATAACGCTTTATTTAGCAACAGCTAATTTTTACAGTTAGGTTTTCATAACAGATGTTCTCTTCGGCTCTCTTTATGACTTGAAGACGCCACCTATTCGGTTTAAATAACAGGAGTGCGGCGATAAGTTCAGAAAATTTATGATGCGTTAGAGAAAACGCATCAGTTGGTTTAATATATGCAAATTTCATCAGCTACAAGTTCAAGTGACAGCTATTACATGATGTAAATAATTAGTTCAAATTCGAACTCTCCAATTTGGAACATAACTGCACTTGTGTTTTAACTAAGCTCAGAGTTGTACCGTTACTTAATAGCAAACAATTTTTTTAAGTGCAAGTTACCTTTACCGAAAATCAGTTATCCGTTAAGCGCGGTATTCCATAAAGAGGAAAAGTAGAACGTGTGCCAGTGTGCACTCTAATTGAGGTTATAAAACAAACATGTTAACAGTCATTGTTACTTAAGTGAAACCGATACCTATTTGATGCTTAACGGGTTATCTCACCGTGTAATTGCTTTACTCAGAAGCTAGCGTAATTGAGTCCTGATCCCTATCACCATTTGTTAGCTATTTCTAAATTGTTGATTTAAAGCTTCAAGTTTGAGCAAAATTTTAAGGCGCTGAAATGCCTAGAAAACCGGTAAATATAAGGTCACAAGGTCAGTCTTCACAACAGCTTGATTGTATTGATGCGAAAATAAAAATTCTAAAGTGGTAGTAGAAAGGTGGATTTTCTCATAAGTCATGACACTCCTTGCGAATAGCACAATTACACACATGTGCAGCAAATTAGATTAGTTTAAAATGGCAAAAGTTGCGAACTAATTTTCAATAAGGTTTGCGTCGTCTTTTGCATATTAAACACCAGCGGCGTATCGTGAGCTGAGTGAGCCCATGTGCAAGTTAAGTTCAGGGTCTTCTAATTCACAAACTAAAGTAATGCATAGAGGGTGTTAAGTAACGGTAGGGGAACCGCGATTTTTTGGGGGGCTACCTCAGTTTCCTAATGCAGCTCATTGTCTATCTTCTTGATTTATAGTGGGGTACATACTCATTTTAAGACTGGTTCGTGGATAAACAGCTGGGATTATGATTAACGTCATTTATTATAAACTATTATTTACTCAAAAAGTGTTACCCATCTTGCTGCACACCGTATAGTTGGATTGAAACATACAGAATTTGATTAAACTTGCAGCAGTTACTATTAAAGAAATCGGTGTCACTCTAGCTGCACGTAATTTCACTTTTAGATGGCTAATTGAATCATTGGGTATTGAAAATGCAAGGGTTCCGTTTTTCTTAAAACAATCTATTTTTTAGCAGAAAAAATGCGGAACGCGTAGAGCAAAATGTTTACATATTCTTCAATAAATCTATAAAGGGCTTTTCTCAGAACTTCCCTCACTCATAAGTGGACGTTGTAACACTAAATCTTCAAAATTAAAGAAAACTACGGGTAAAAATCCTTAACGTTTCTAATAATACTGAAACAATAAAAAATTAAAACTTAATAATTACATCAATTTTCAAATTAAAAAAGCATTAGCGGCAGTGGAATTCGAACTTCAATGACTGCGAATGCAATTTCAACGCTCGATCATTTGTCGCACGCTGCCAGGCGAGTCCATTCGAATTTCTGCGATGCAGCTTCATTAAGCACAACTCACTTATTTGTTGCTCCTTTTGGTCTGTTCCAAAATTTATCCTGTATTTGTTGGGTTGCATTTTCGCCAAGGGAAAATCCTGAGCTATGTGCAAAATTAGTACTTTTATCTATTCCTAAGTTAAAGCAAAACTAAACAAAATTTTATTGTTTGAGGGGCTCGCGATGTATATGGTGGGTCCAAAATGTGTCTTTTTTCGACAAGGGTAAAGACGTTAGCTATGTGCAAAATACTACTCTCATTTAAGTAATAATTCTTGGGTTGAAGCAAGAATATGCAGAATTTGATATCTTGAGGTGCTCACCATGTATATATTTTACGGAAATTTTCTCGGTTTTATGCCAAAAGGGCATACAGCCCCATGCGAATATGTCTTCCTCCAACAAACAATTTTTGAGTTATACCGGCAACAGACAGACAGACGAATTTGAGAAAACCTATTTTTCATCATCAATGGACCATGAAGATCTGAAGAAATATCGGAAGATGTTTTTTTCGTGATTACAATACTTTTTTTTGTCTTTTAGACGATCGAAGTAAAAATAATTATAATGGGCAAGTTTAATGCCGATATTGGGATATATCAATAACAAGCATCAATTAGCGACACAATAAGCCAACTGTGCATGAAAAAGAAAAGAATCAATAGATTTTTGTGCTATAAACACTATGATAATCAATAATACTTCCCATATTAAGGCCAACACATGATACGGTTGGGTAGCGCAAGGATACACACTTCGATGACAAAGTATACACTAACTGAGCAATAATTCCAACAAAAATACTTATGTGAACACTTAGTCATGCGAATATTGGAGGTACAGTCATTTAATACTATGTAAAGTACGGCTACCATTAACATAAAATAAAACTAAACGAGCAAAACTGCAACACATTGGAAATAATCTAAAAAAAATACAGTTATGCATACGAAGAATTAAGAAAGGCCAAGTCAGTGTCGATTCCCCTTGCTTTAAAGAATAAATTTAATTATTAGCAAATGAAGAACGAACTGTGGAAGAATAAGGAAAATATATAGAAGTAAGAAACATGGTAAATTCCAAAATAAAGCAACACAGAGATGTCATATTTGTATAGAACTAAAAAAGAAATGATAACGGTTACATCCCGTCGTCAGCAGAATGAGTAGCTAGACGACAAGTGAGTTTCTCTAGTCAAACAAAGAAGAAGCAGAAAGTCTTGGAAGAAAAGTGATATCGCATTTTAAGCAAAAGTACGAAAAAAACAACCCAACGAGAAGAATATGCGTGCAATAATAATAACACATTCCCCAATAATGAGTACCCAAATGTAACAAAAGAGGAAGTAACGATTCACTTCCAAAACTAAAACTATATGAACTTTCCTAGTTCTTAATGAACTAATAGGCGAGTTACCAAAATCATGGAAGAAGAAGGCTAGGAAGCATAAGTATATCTCTATACTTAAAAGAAGCGTTAAAAAATAACCTGAAAACTATCTACACTATCTTCAATGAGCCCACCAGATATAAACTTGAATTGGGATGTAAAACCATCAGACAAATAACAAAGTTCAACTATTTGAGAGTGAAAATATCTTCAAAGGTACACAAACTCAGGCTAGCAAAACAAAAATCCAGCTTGGAAAAAGACTACCTGTGAAGCTACTTAAAAAGATTGATGGAGAGTTGAAATTTATAATCCATGAAATAAACAAGATAAATTCTATAATAAGATAAAGAAGACGAAAACTTGCTTCAGGTGCTTCAAAAGAAGTAATTTATACATGACATGAAACAGAATTTTGAACTACTTCAGTAAATGCTATTTCGATATACAAATACAATACAATAAAACGATAGCTTATGGTGAATATAATACTAGATTTAACATTTTCATTGTTTCTTTATCTTTCCAGTTTTTCCCATGTAGGTTTTCCCTTTTCCTATCTAGTTCATCTCGTTAGAATCTTCATGGTCTTCCCTTCTTCACTTCACTATAAATCTCAAATTATCGATTTTTTATCCACCTGTCATTATGTGTTCTTCTTAGATGCTGATCATACTATTGCAACTATTTTCCTCCATGTGGTTGGCAAAGTCTCTCTCGACTTTCATATTTCTTCGTATTTCGTCGTTTCGTATTCCGTCTCCTCTTGTAGTTCCACAACGCTTTCTCAAATGTTATATATATTTTAATTGTTGCTATTTTGCTTCTATATATTTTTTCACTGGTCTCTGCCATTAGTCTTGAATCATAGTGTCTGGCTATGCTTCTACATATTCCACATAATTTGGAGTAACTGTTTTATATATGTATCAAATAGTCCCCAATTATATTTATTTTCTTATGTTCATTTTTGTTAATCGTGAGTAGCTGAAATTTTCACTTTCCTATCTGCTGTATTCTATATAGGTATAAATGTAATTTTTCAAAAATTATTAGTACTGTGATTAATAAAATTTCTTGAAAACAGCTTTGCTGAAATAGTCTGCATTTGGGATTGATAGGTCACTGTCAAATACCATAATTTTGCAGATGAATATCAAAACAATTTTCTCTTACGAAATGTGGAACAAATAAACCAAATGGTTCAAAATTCGTTTTCACTAATAAAACATTTGCGTAAGATCATTTTTTCGTAAATAGTTTTACATTGGAAAGTATCCTAAGAGCGGCACTTGAACCAGAAGTTATGCTAATTAAAGGAACCAGAGAAAGTACACAAACTTGAATGTCCGAACTTGATAAGCTAATAATCCAAGGCATTTTTTCGACCAACAAAATTGTAAGTGCCGGAACACGCTCTTTATAGCTTAACCACATTATAATGAAGTCATAACTGGTTTCGGTTAGCAGGATAACCAGATGACCGCATGATACGTTTGCCGGTGATAATGCTCATTCTAATAGGTTAACGTTATAAAAACATAATGAGCAGTTGCCTTAATTTTGAAACAAAGACTAGTAAGAAGTGCACGTGATTATGCTGCTTATAGTGTGAACTAAAACAGTTAGGTCAGTAAGAGGTCGTTACAGTAATGCCCCTTTCTTCCATCTTAAACGCTGCACTTGCTTATGGGAATTTACATTAAACTACTTTAAACAAAAAATGTATATTAACACCTGTAATTAGTTATACTTATAATGGGTATTATATTTTGGACTTGAGTGACGATTCACAAAGATAGAAAAATGATATATGCAATTATAAGGAACTGTTTTTCGATTTTCTATGAAAAATACATGTTTATATAAAACACTAATCATAATTATGGACAGAAAATGCTATTGATTTAAACACTTGGTCAGGCATCTAGATGAATCCCGATAGAAGTTTTATAACATAAAATGCATATAAATTTCTTTGTAAATGTCAACAAGGCTGGATAGGAATGTGAGAATTTCGTGTTTTTACTTCCCTCTTCTAAACGACGAAAAAAGTATTGTAATAGTGAAAAAATCACCTTCCAAGATTTCTTCAGATCTTTACGTTTCACGATCCCACGATTACAATAAACGGTTTTTTTCAATTCCCTTTGTCTGTCTGTCAGTCTGTTTGTTGCCAGTATAACTCAAATACTATTTGTTGGACGACGACGATATTTTGCATGCGGATTATATACTTTTCTGGCATGAATACGGATAAATTTCAGCAAAATATATACATGGTGAGTACCTTAAAGAGATCAAAAGTTGCCTATTTCTGCTTTAACTCAAGAACTATTACTTAATATTTTGCACATAGCTCAGTAATTTTCCTTGATATAAAATGGCATATTTTTAACCCAACATATGCAGGGTGAGCACCTTAAAAGAATATATTTTTTTTAATTTTGCTTTAACTGAGAAATAGTTAAAAGTTATAACTTTCACACAACTTAGGCTTTATTCTTGACGAAAATCTGACCCAACAGATACAGGATAAATGTTGATACAAAAAAGAGCAATGAATAAGTGCGTTGCGTTAAATGTAGCTTCAACGCAGAGATTCGAAAGGTCCCGGTGGCTGCGGCATCGAACACTCGCTTTAAGATACGCGCAGACTGACGCGATGACCGTGGCGCTGGCGGTGCCGTTTTCCCAATAGCACAAACCAACGTGGTGGCGTTTGCGGTAACATCAGTACTCAACGCGATTGAGACACTTCATAACCTAAACCAATATGGTTTTTGTTTTATTAAAAACTGGATTTCGAAGAACTATTATTGCTCTTGGTGGCTGTAAATAAAGATGAATAAAATAATCAGAAGCTCTTCGTAATCGTAGGTACTTTCATATTCCTATTTATAAGGTAGGTTTGTCATCGCAAAGAATTTCATCATTTTCTTTATTTACTTCATTTAGAGAAAATCGGAGAAGAGTTTTTTACTAAATCAATAAGCAACGAAACAGAAAAGATGAAGTTTACACACTATACCATCAGATACGATTGGATGAAAAACGTTTTTACATCTATTTCAGAATAAATGTTGCTTGCTTCGATGAATTACTGCACCTCATAAAAGAAGATATAAAAAAATTACTAATTTCAGAAAACCAATCGAGCCAGCTTAACGTTTGGCAGTTACATTAAAGAACGATATATTAATTTGAAACAACAGAAAGAAAAAAAATCTAAAAAAGTAAATGTTTAGTTTTCTCTGAAATTTGTGGACATTAGACGCGTAATCAGATAATCAATATCCTTTATCTAATAGACGTGTCTGTCTGGAACGCAGTTTTGTCTGCCTGGGACGCCGTTTTGTCTGTCCGGGACGCTGTTTCAGCAGCCAAACCGTAAGACATAAAGAAAAAAGTTATTAAAGTTATATGTTTGGAATGGTCATGTCAGGTCAGGAACCGAATTTCAGTCAAATGACACTTCCGGTTTTCGAGATATCACAAAAAAGGCCGTTTTTCAAATAGAACCCGTATTAAATAAAAACTGTTTCAGCAGCCAAACGGAGCTGCGACCCTCTGCGCCTTAAAACGTCAATCGGTTAGGCAACCACTTTGACAGCTTCCAGAATGTTTCGACACCCTCTGCGCCTTCAAACCTCGATCGGTTAGGCAACCACTTTGACACCTTCCAGGTCTGGGTACAGTTTTTATTTAATACGCGTTCTATTTGAAAAACGGTCTTTTTTGTTTTTTTAAATGAGACATTTGTCTCACTGAACTGCTAGTTTAGTTTAATTACATATAACATAAAGAAACCACATGAAAAATATTCGTACCAATAAATGATATACATTAATATAAAAAGAAGCAGCCTGAGCTAGAGCAAACTTAAATCATAATAGTTATTACCAAAGTAAACAAAATAACACATTTAATATAAAAAAGCTCCTCTATAATAAATTTAAACCACAGTACTACAAACGCAGGGAAAATAACACATTTTAATATAAAAAACAGTTTCCACTATAACAAACTTAAATCACAGTACTACAAAAGTAAACGATGGAACACATTTTAACATAAGAAACCGTTTCCGTAAAACTATCTTCGCTGGCTGCGATGATTTCAATAAATATGAACCGGCGGTTTAAGCGATCATCTGAACGCAATCCAGACCGCCTTTACCACCGAAATGTTACCACAGGTGTGTAAGGACCCCTCTGGTAGTGCAAGCTGCGTCTCATCGCCACCACCACCGCCACCGCGACCGCAACAGCCACCGCGTCGGTCTGCCCGTACGTGTGGGTTACCGCCGAACATTGAAATCGCATGCGTAGGCTCGTTCACAGACGCTGAAGTTCGAATCCCATGGTGGGTAATGTTTTTATTTGAAAATTGATGTAATTCGCATTACCAAGTGTTTCCTTTTATTATTTCAGTATTATTGCAAACCTGAAGACATTTTTACTCTTATTTTGCTGATTTTTAAAATTGTTTAGTATCACTACGTTCACCTGCCAGGGAAGTTCTGAGTAAAGCCCTTTATAATGTTTTTAACACTTCGTGCGCACATTATATACACTTGATACCCCCAAAAAATTAGAAAGCTTTTAGATTTAAATACAAGCAGAAGAACATTATTAAATGTCTAGTATGCTAGGGAAGATCGATTGCTTAATTATGCTACTACTTGATGGCTCAATAATAAAACCTAAGTAAGCATAAATCTAAGTTCTTGATTACCATGGTTTGGTTTTAATTGGTGTAGACTTTTTGAAAAAAAAGGTATCCTTATATATAACAGTGTGTTGTGTCTGCTTGACTGCCGGCCTGCATATATCACGTTTTCAATTCCACTGATCTAGCTTACTTCGTCCGCGATCGGGATTACATTTATATTTTGTGACATTTTCCTTCATAATACAATAATATGTGTGTGTTAAGTAACATTCTTTGTTGGACAGTTAAGGTGTTTGAGTAGTAATCAGATCTTTCCTGAGAGAGTAATCCGGAAGTCTACTGCGATATATTTTTTAAGATATTAATAGTATATTATGTTATTAGGAACAAAAGTTATACTTTATGTGGCGTGGCTGGACGTTTTATCTGCCGAGCTTGCGAGGCAGATAAGTACAGCCGATCCACATAAAGATACTTTTACTCCGAATAACATATCGTATTTTTCTGCAAACGTTTTTATAACAAATTATTTACAACTTTGTGAACAAAATTCGAAGAAAATTACTTGATCTCGTCAGCGGCAGTGGCATATTTTTCTAACTTTTTAGTATTGTATCACTATAAGAAGTATTTATTTTCATAATTTGGTTTAAATAAATCTAAGTCCATTAATAAAATATTATAAATTGAAATGTTTGAATTTTGCCCAAATGTTGACAGCACATCGCATTTGTATGCCAAATCGTTGGCAAATATTTGTAAACGTTCCGAAAAGACTCAAAAAATTATTAATTTCTTTATTTTGTTCTTTCCCTTATTTTTGTTAAAAACAGTTTTGTTATAATTCTATTATTTTTTAATTTTATTAATATGGTTTTGTTAATGCTTTAGTTAATATTTCAAGACAGTGCAATTAAATATGCTTAATATAAGTATACTATAAAACAAAACATTTTTATATTTTTTTATGATGTGATGTAGCAAATACAATTTTTATGGGTGGTCCAGTTTATTTGTTGAGCAGTATAGCTGCAATGAATGAAATTCTGAAACAAATACCAAAAATAATACTACCGCAACCACAGCTTTTCAGCCAGTCACTTACCGCCGACTCCAAATGCATTGATTTCGAACACCCAACTAGAGTTACACCGTTCTGTATCGTTAACAGAAACAGTTTTATATCCCATGTTTTAGCTCTTCGTGCAACTTTGACTGTCGGGATAGAACCTGATATTTGACACAGAGTTGGGTTAGGAACCGCAAACTTAGATTTGGACAACCACTTTAGCGTTATATAAAAAAATATTTGCTTTTCTTTCAATAAATATGTTCGATTATTTTATAATAACAATTAGATGACACTGTTTTTAATTTTAGAACAAGCCGATGTAGAGGCTCGAAGTCTATCAGCAAGGAAGGAAGAGGCCCCTTCTAGTCTCCTGTCAGCGATCGCCACGATGCTGCTAGAACTCCCTGACTTGCTAAGGGAGAGCTTTAACACCTTCATGAAGGAGGGCAAGCTGGAAGTACGCGCCGTAGATGAAGAGAGCGACGAGGAGGAGAGCGAAGAAGAAGAAGAAGAAGAAGAACACTCGAAAGCTGAAGAGGATGAGTCGTCTGAAGAAGAGGACGACGACGACGAATCTGAGGACGAGGACGAAAAAGAGAATAAGCAAGGGAGTAGCAGCGAAGACGGTCTTGAGGCGAAAGATGGCTGGAACTACATCAGTAGAAAACGATGTCCAAAGGGGAGATGTCAGCAGTACAGCAGCAGCAGCAGCAGCAGCAGCAGCAGCGGAGGCGGTTCCGGAACCGGCGTTTCCTCATTTGGTAGCGGTGACCAGAATATTTCAAATGGTAGTGCTGGTAGAAAGGATGGAGGTGGGTAATGCACATGCACGCGCTGGGTTGCACTTAAGTATATATTTTAATCCAATTTATTTGCTTGTGAATGCGTACATGCGACGGTTGAAATTTACTAATGACTTTACCTAACTTGCTAACGACGGAATGATACTGACGTTTGGACAGGTTTAATTGACTAACAACTACTGACGTTTTTAACTACTGGCTGACACGTACCGCTTACGAATGACTTTAACAACCTTATTAGTGAAAAGAAAATGTTTTGACTGGACTAGGAACTGATCACTTACTGATTTTACAGTATGAATGCAATAAATATCAAAACTACTTTCTCGAATTACACTTTTCATTATACTTTGTCTAAAACTGGAAAACAAACAACGCAAACCGACTGTTACTATATTTATAATTATGACATATATATTTATGGTAATGAAACATGGGTTCATATAATCAAAAATTTAGAAAAAAGTAACTGTGACAAATTACCCACTGCTCGAAGTCGTAGGTGTGAAATATAAATATGAGAATTCACTTTTTTCGGTAAAAATATCATACAAGGAATGACATGTTTTATAACGATTTGTTGGTATGCATTAAAACTTGAAAGAGCTATTAGACACAGTAACATTTCCTCTGTGGAAGACCATTGTCACATTGGTCTTTATAAAATTTATGCCGAAGTATAACACACCTTATATAAAGCAAGGTATATACGTTAGTTATGCGGGTTCAAGCTGATAAACAAGGCAGTTTTCCGATATGATGAAGGACTATAACATCAAATCTTTAATTAGCTTACAAACTCGCTAGTACATACAGTCACAGAAGGTACACATAAACTGACATTACACCCAAAAGGAATTCCAAACAAAATGGCACTTAACAAGTTCCTCTTGCTTCAGCCCATTAATCCACTAAGTATTGTGTGTGTGGAAATCCAATATAGGAAACTATACAAGAAATTATCAATTACTTTTTTATCTATTTAACAAAATCTTTCAAATTGTACTTATTTAAATTAGAATTGAACTGATGCAAATGACGGATCAGCTCAATCATTGAAGAGTCTGTAGTGATATTTATTTCTTGCAGAAAAATGTATTACATTGATATCTGTTTAAAAATTATCAGATACTCTAGTTTCGGTATCATGACCACCAAAAATCGGAACTTCTTATCGATCTCAAATGCTGAACAAGACAGTAACTTTAAGAAAGCGGAAGAATACTACAGAAATTCATTGTAAATTTACGAAAAAAATCTTTACGTTTTGGTTTTCACAAAGATGTACTTTCTAGATTATCGATAATTTATTTTCTTGGTCATTTTGAGTATCAGCTGTTACTGAATTTGAAACCGAAGTCGTTAATGATGTTTTTCCTATCTTCCTCCATTTGCGATTGCTTTTTGTAGTATCCTTCCGCTGCAGCGGTTATTTTTTTTTCAAAAAGGAATATCTTAGATACTATGTAGTATGTAACCACACACTGCTGATAGTTCTGCATTACTTTATCTGTTAGAAATAATGTTCTCCTAGAATTTTTCGAACAATAAGATATTTCAACGTCAGCCAGGAATCTTTTACGTTTAGACATAGAAATATCTCGGGGCTCATGGTTTTACATCTCTTATTTTTGCATGTAAGGACTGCATATATCTAGAAAATTGTCTCCATTTGATATAGCAATAAACTTAAGCTGGGTGCCCACTTGTTGCGTACACGTATTGTTTAACCGTAGCTTATCAGTGTGGACCGGCACATGTTGCACCGTTGAGTGTCAAACTGTGATACAAAGAATCACAGTTTGACATGCGAGGGAATCGATCGCCCATTTGTCGGTTCGTCGTCACCTCAAATGTGTGATACTGCACTCGGCTGAAGAGGTGTGGACGAGATACCGTGTTATTGCCCCGTTGCATCGTTACAAGCTCATCTTGAGCTATGATTATTTT